>APFE031059349.1:476226-498488 GCA_000404065.3 Pinus taeda
CTTCCACAAACTTGCATTGGACCCAAGGTAGGCCTAAAACACTTGTTTGCCTTTGTTTTTAATTGCATATTTAGAGATGGATAGTTTTTTATTGGCTTGCTTGTCACTAGATATCTGTAGATACTAGGAAGGTCGATCTTGTCCGCAACCTCGACTCATTCCGCGTGACAGTCGGGATCCTTCTTCTGCCCCATGAAATAAATAAGTGCCTATGCATAGTTCTTTGAACAAATGAAAATGAAAAAAATGAAATAAAGGACGAAAGAAGAGAAAGGATTCATGTGCAAAGAGGTGAAACAATTAACTTTGTTGGGGTACTATCCAGGCTTGCTAGAGGCAAAGCAATTCTTGTGTTCCTAAAGTGACTCCGTTGGGGTACTATTCAGGCCTCCTGGAAACGGAGCAACATGAAATATGAAACTAAAAAATATGATTGTCTCTTTTACTTGTGAAACTATATACTCCTCATCCCCAATTGAAACAACTCAGTATTACTTGTCTTGCTATGTGTGTTGTCATTGAAAATAATGGTAGGGACTACATCTTTGACTCAAGCTAGGTGAAGAAGCTATGATAATCAAAGAAATGAAAAATACTTCCAAAAGAGTTAGACTCGCTTTGCATGAGGAAAGGTCCAAATAGAGAGTTGGAGTTCTACCAATGTGTTTCCAATGTTGTAGCAACTAAAACCACCCTCCAAAAATTTTCCTGTGCTTCAATTTTGGAACCTTCCTTCTTAACCACATTAGCTCATCTAGCACTTATCCAAGTATTCGTGCTTCGAATAAGACTTATATTTTCATTTTCTCTTATGTTTTCTCACTTAGACAATTATTGTAAGTCACAAGTTGATCTCCCAACTTGGTCACACAAAAGTTCTGGGCTTTCCTCCAGAAACTACACAATCCTTGAAGGTAGTCAACCTTGATCATTAGACATGCACAGTTGAGACTGGCAGTCAGCCTTAAGCTTAGAAATTGTGCAGCCATGGAAGGTTGTTATCCTTGATGATTGTAATTGCACATATGATATTGGAAGTTATCCTTGAGTTAATAAATTGCGCAGTCATGGAAAGTAGCCCAACACTGAGCCCAAGAACTATGCATCCCTGACTAAGATTAGAAACTACACAATGCACACTGAGCTAGAAAGTTGACCAACTCCCTAAAATTGCACAGTATTTCTCGGCAGTGTGCATGTAAAATTCCCCCTGGAAAAGAAATAAAACCAAGGGGGAAAAAGCATCCCTAGGAAATAGGGATCTACTTTTAGTATCCCGAAGGAGGAACTTTCCCTATTTTAAGAAAATTCCAACAAGTGTCACATTTTCCTTGACTTTAGGCATGCACGTCATAAATTCTAATTTGCTCAATTCTATGTAATGGGCACCTCTAGAGCTCATTTGAGCATTCAATCATCAAGCTCTAGAATTTTTGAGGAGATCAAGGAACCTTTGGAGCATTGTCATCACTTTTCCGGGTGGGTTTTTCTTTTGTCGCTTTTGCCACTTTTCTGTCGCTTTTTGTCATTTGACATGTTTGAGTGTTGTTCCACCTATTTCTCTTCTTGGTTACTAGTGTTTTAACTTACTTTAGCTTGTAGAAGTGTTGTTTTAGTCTTTCATTTTCCTTTCACAAGTGTCACATTGATTTTATTGTTTTTGCACCAACGGTCGCCGCCTCGACGACTCTCCTCACATACTTGAGTTTCTTTCTATTTTTTGAGTTTCTGCACTTGTTTTTCATCGCTTTATCCTCACTTAGTAATATCTATGCTCAAGCTTGCATTATCACTAAATTTTTCTCATTTTTGATGCCTCCATTAGGCAGATATGCACTTCCCTTGGCCGTATTTTTCCTTGCCCAGCTGGGAACTCCGCATTCCTAAAGCTCAAACTCCAAGCTTGGCCTCTAGAATTGCACAATGTTTAGTACAGGTTGGCCCCAATTGTGCATTGTACATTTCCAGGGCTCAATATGTCAACCTTAGCCACTAAGGTTGTGTAATGCGTAGTCTCTCTCAGGCTTTGCCCATGCTAAACTGTGGCCTGCACAGCCTCAATCCCAATCCCTCTTATAGGTGCAAATTTCATAATCCCTCTCATCTAATACCCGGATTCTTCCTTGATCATGCTATGAAGTTATATTTGCAAGAGATAATGTTTTATTTCCATGAGTGTCCTTTTTGTCCTATAAGTACCACACTCATGAAGCACTTCTCTCCAACAATCATTGTTGTTGATTTCTGGTAGCATCGGATGTGTTCTAAGCCTCAAAATTTGTAGGGAGGCTAGGACATATGTATTCTAGAATACCCGTAAGTCGTTTTTGGAAATTCCAATGGAGGCATTCTTATTAAAATAATTAATTATTTTTAATAGGGGCCTAAGTATAAACTTAGGAAATTAAATACTTAAAGGGTATTAATTAAAATCAGGGTGAAACTTCTAAAACAAGACAAGTGTCAAGTCGAAAGGATCTGAGTCATTGATTAGAATCTAATCTGGGTCGTGTATTGATCAAGGAGAGGATTCTAAGAAGAAGCTTGATGAGCATTTGGAAGACACATCGAGTAAGAGATCAAGAGATCATTTTTTATGGGAGCATCACAACAATTGCGAGATAAGTGATCGAGTTGATTTCTTGTAGTGAGGGGCAGCGCTAGTTTTTGAAGGAATTTTTCCTGATCTGGAGAGTACAAGACAAAGAGGGCAGAATGATGTCTAGAGAGGTTGACGCATGACCACATAGAGCTACACTATGGCAGCACAGGGCTTCAAAGGGAGACCAAAATTCTTCTAAGGAACAATCGAGATCTAGTGCCAGAGACAGGGTGTGAGACCAGGAGGCCAGAGGGCCAAATTTTCCAACGAGCAGAGGATCGACAGGATGTGAAGTAAGGCTAAAAATTTGTAGGGAAACTAGAACACATATATTCCAAAACACTAAGAAATCATTTTTATAATTTCCACCCCAAGATAGTTTTATTAAAATAATTAATTATTTTTAATCGATGCCTAAGTCTAAAATTAGGAAATTAAATAATTAAAGGGTATTAATTAAACTGGGCTTGAAAATTCTAGAGGAAGACGAGGATCAAATCAAAATGATCTGAGCCATTGATTAGAATGTAATATGGGTCGTTGATTGGTCAACGAGAGGATTATAAGAAGAGCCTTGACAATCATTTGGAAGACATCAAGTGAGAGATTAAGAGATTGATTTCTCAAGAGAAAAGCACAACAGGTTTTGGAGAAATGATCGAGGTATTTCTTGTATTGAGGGGCAGGGACAGTTTCTGGAGGAAGTTTTATTGATCTAGAGAGTACAAGAGAGAGAGAGGGAAGAAATACATGCAGAGAGGGTGACACGGGGCCATGCAGAGATACACTGTGGCAATGCAAAGCTTTAGAGGGAGTCTCAAATTTCGCTAAGGAATAGTCAGGATCTAGTGTCAGAGTCGGGGTGTGACACTCGGAGGCCATAGGGCCAATGTTTCCAACTAGTAGAGGATCGAGTGGAGGTGTAGGGAAGTCCCAGCAATAACGAGGTAATGGCTACATGGCTGTGATACAATACTACACAGAGACTATGTAGAGGTAGTGCAGAGGCTCATCTCCAGTGAAAATCAGTGTCAGATCTTCCAGCGATAGAGTGAGATCATCTCACTAACTTTTTTTCAAGTGAGATCTATATATAGGATTTCTAGTTTGGGCATCCAAATAATTGTATTCAAAAAACTACTGCTTAATAATACAAACTGTCAGTTGTTGCATCGGTTTTCCCACATAAGGTTTTTTCAGGAACATTTGTCCAAAAACAACAGTTTCCATTGTGTGTTGTGTATTTCTTCTTTCTCAATTCTTGTTTCCACATATAATTTAATTAGTGAAGGCCACAGTGTATTGGTTTCGATATTTACTATAGAACATATTAAATAATTTGTTCAGTTATTTAAAAAATAGAAGATACTTAATTAGTTTCTGCAGTAGAAATTTGGGTCTTTAAATTTTCACCCGGTATCAGAGGGTAGGTGAAGCAAGAGAGAAGACCAGAAGAGCTAGCATTGCAGAGGAGGGAGATCAAAGTGTTGCGTATGCAGTGGATCAAATCCCCAAAGGGATTGTGCATTCCAGGCTAGGAGGGTAAGATTCTCAAGAACGATCTCTCTTTGAGTGAGTTGACAAAGAGGTAATATTTCCAGATCGATATTTGTCAGCGGAAAAGGGAGCAACGTAGAAGAATCTTTAGTGCAGAGTAGTCTTCAAGTGAGAAGCAATTTTGTGCAACATTTTTTTTGGAAGGAAAAAGTCAGAAGGAGGAAGGACACACATTTTGAGGCAATTTCTTCCTCAGAGAATTCCTAGCCAAGGAATTTGATTACTCAGTTGATGAGCAATAGGAGAGAGGAGGAAGTTTAACATTTTGTTGGTATAAATGGCAGCTAATGGGTTGAGTGATCAACATCAATTGGACGAAGCCTCCAACTATGTGATTTGGAAGGCAAGATTTCCCTAGCTTCTAGATAAGCATAATCTCGAAGCCTATGTCAATACTGTGGTAGCTAAACATGCAGATGTGAATCCACTCAAGAAGTACAAGGCTGAAATGGCAAATCCCAAGCATTTGATTCTCGATGGAATGATGGATCATGTTGTATGTCACATTGTTGGAAAAGGCATTGCTAAGGAGATGTAGGATTCCTTGGCTATGTTGTATCAGGGATCTTCCGAGCAATGGAAGATGTACTTGGATGAGAAAATGAGATCCACAAGGATGTATATGGGGGAATGCGTTTATCCATTCTAATCAAAGCTTTAGGAGGTCTGAGACTCATTGACAGTTGTAGGATTAGTGCCTAAGCCCACTGACATGGTGAGGTTGGTCCTAAATTCATTCTCAAAAGAATGGCAAGTGTTTGTCTAGAGTATCCTAGGCAGAGAGAGATTTTCGAATTAGGAAGGGATGTGGGATGCTCTTCCATGGGAAGAGATGAGGCAAGACTTAGTTAAGGGCAAACTTGATAGCAACAACAACAGTGGGATGAAGCCCATGGAGGAGGAAGATAATACATCTCCTGCACCAAAGGGGTAGTGGGAGCAGCAAAGGTGGAAGAAGGACGTCCCGAAGATCAAATATTTTCAGTGTGGTGAATTTGGTCACTATGTTACATAGTGTCCTCTCAAGAAGAAGGACAAGGATGAGGAACATGATCAGCAAAATGAAACAATAAATATTGAGGAGGAGGAGTTTTTCAAGATTTCCCAGATATCTCCAAGAAAGAGGTGGGGTGATCTAGTACTGTAGTTCGAAAGAACTGTAGATGGGCATGGTCCTTGAGGAGTCCACCTCTTGGATCAATACCTTTCTATAGGATTCCATATCAAAAGTAGCAGGATGGATGAGTGTCAATTGGTACAGAGGAGTGTCGGAGTACCAGTTGCAGTGGCTTGGGGTGCCAGAGGTTGAGCAGTGCAAAGAAAAGTTGACAGCAGTGTAGTTGACATAGTTTAGAGTTAGCAGCAATGTAGAGGCTTCCGAGGATTAGCATAGAGGCTAGCAACAGTCAGAACTCCAGCAACATATGCATCATGTTGAACACCTCTTAAATATTTTGGATGTTTTTCCATTTTTATTACAGCAACAACAGTTGTTGGAGAGGGTTAACGTGCAGATGCAATGTTGGCAGTGGCAGGACCAGTAGTAGCACATATCCAACATTTGCATAGTATTTGGTGGGTAGTGATGTCAAACATAAAAAATGCAGAGGGAGATGTTACAGAGACAAGGTGATGCTTCAGCAGGTTGCACTACTAGAGAACATTCCTCGCTAAGAGGGAGTGTTGATTTATCATAGCATTGTATGTTCTCTAAGCCTCAATATTTGTAGGGAGGATAGGACACATCCGTTACAGAATACCTAGAAATCATTTTGGGAAATTCCACCGGGAGACTCTTATTAAAATAATTAATTATTTTTAATGGATTCTTAAGTCTAAACTTAGGAAATTAAATAATTAAAGGGTAATAATTAAATTGGGGGTGAAACTTTTAGAATAAGACGAGGATTAATTTGAAATAATCTGAGCCATTGATTAGAATCTAATCCAGTTCATTGATTGATCAATGAGAGGATTATAAGAAGAGGCTTGATGGTCATTTGGAAGACACATCAAGTGATAGATTAAGAGATCGATTTCTCAAGGGAGGAGCACAACAATTGATGAAGAAGTGATCGAGGTGATTTGTTGTAGTAAGGGGCAGGGATAGTTTCCGGAGGAATTTTTCCTGATCGAGACAGTATAATAAAGAGAGGGTAGAAAGACGTCTAGAGAGGTTGACATAGAGCCACACAAAGCTACACTATGGTATCGTAGAGATTTATAGGGAGTCCAAAATTTTGCTAACGAATATACAGGATCTATTGTTGGAGTTAGGGTGTGAGATCGGGATGCCAGAGGGATGAATTTTCTAGCCAACAGAGGAACAAGAAGAGGTGCAGTGCAGTCCCAATAGTAGTGACATAGTGACTACATGGGTGTGATGTAGTGCTATGCAAAGACTATGTAGAGGCAGAACAGAGGTTGATCTCTAGTGCAGATCAGTGCTGGATCTTCCAGTGACAGGGTGACTTCATCTCACCACCTTTTTTCCTAGTTAGCTCTTTGTATAGGATTTCCAATTTGAGAATCCAAAGAATTGTATTTAGAAAACTAGTGCTTAATAATACAAACACTCAGCTATTGCTTTGATTTTCCAACATTGGATTTTTCCAAGGACATTTGTCCAAAAAAAATGGTGTCCATTGTGTGTTGTGTATTTCTTCTTTCTTAGTTCTTCTTTCCACATATAATTTAATTAGTGAAGGTTTCACTGTACTGGTTTCGATATTTACTATAGAACACAGTAAATAATGAGTTCAATTATTTAACAAATAGAAGAAACTTAATGAGTTGTTGCGGTAGAAATTTGGGACTCCAGATTTTCACAATTTTTACCATGGCATGAAAGAGAGCTGCTTCAAGAGAGACCATTGAAATCACTACTGGGGAAGTAGTTAAGGGAGTGTCAGTTAACTTACCAATATATGTCGACACTTACCCTTTCATAGAAAAGGAGTCAACATTAATATGGTAGAAAGACCTGCAGTAGTAGCAGAAGGAAACATTCTAGTACAATATCAGGGAAAGAGAAAGTTGTTGTCAAAATAGAGGGAGAACAAAACTAGAGAGTGAAAGTAGATTCAATCTTCATGTAGGGAGATTTTGTAGGAGAAGCAAAAAGAAGCAGGGGGTTGAGAGAAGAGATGAGAAAGAGAGAAAAGTAGAGCTTGTAAGTAGCAGAACTGAGATCAAAGCAAGAAGAACAAGAACCAAAGGACGAATGAGAGTTGATGTGGAAATAAAAGGAAGAGAAGTAGAAGAAGGAAGAAGAAGAAATTAAAGGCACAATGATGGAAGAAAAAATGTTGATTCAAGAAAAAAAATGACCAACATCAGAGGGAAAGAGCGAATAGATGTAAGACTGGTATCTTTCTCAGATGATCAAAGATTTGATTGAAGTTGCAGACATGGAGCTGCAACTAGAACCACAGAATGAAGATATTGATCTGATTTTGAATGCCTCACTGGTCATTGTTCAACCTCTACCACCTCAAGCCACAGAGTTAGCCCCGAGCAATGATCATGCATCACCTAGATTCATTAGAGAAAGGTGATAGTGGTGGACACAATTAGGAATCCAAATGCCATTTCCAAAGCCAACCTGGCCTTCGCGGGTACGAAAATATCAAACTCTCAGTATTTGATGACTGAGAGTAAGTAATTGATATAAAAATTTACAGGTTTCTTAGCAAGGGATAGAATAGCTCCATAGAGTAGGGAAAAATCCAGCTCTCACAAAGGTATGCTTGGGGGAAATGACAAAAATGATACTTGGTGAGGTATCAACACTTAAATAGACCATGTGGGACCTCTATGAGGAGTTCATGACCATACATAAGAAGTTGTCCACTTTCATATCCTGCTGCAATGAGAAAGGAATTTGTCAAGATTCTTAGGAATGTGAAAACTGCCATCGCTTCCATGCAAGAATGGACAAGGTGATACAAAGGGGAACCACTTACTTTGGTAAAGAAGATGAAGCCACAGGCAGAGTTGGAGAAAGAAAGAGTTCAAATGTTGATTCAGAACAACAAGCAACTCACCTCGTTTGTTGGAAATATTTAGGCCCCATATGTACAGTTGTACAATAACATTGGACTTCATGGTGAGAACCCACAATATCCCATCAGTCAACTCACTCACCAAAGCTGAACTCAAACAGCAAGTCAGGGAGGCGATTCAAGAGTACTTGGAGCAGTGGAGATAGGTTGCAACCAAGGAGGACTTAGATTTGAATAGAAAAAACATGAAGAACTATATCGGTGGTCCCCTCCAGATCAGAACCATGTTTCTCCTGCTCGAGAGAGAAGGTAAGGTTGGTTCCAAATCATTGTACCTGGATGATATGGAGGCTAGAGTTCACTTCCAGCCTAACACCATCATGCACTTTGGGGATGTCATTGTATAGTACCAAGCTTGGCATTGATACGTGACCGAGAAGAATCAAGTGGAGGTTGTTGAGCTAGAATGATCCCAAAATCAAGCATCATAATGTCTTTTCTTGTTAAGCTACCAAATTGTCTCTACCTTATTTTGTCCTATATGGTTATAAGTGAAATTCCAAGTGTCAAAATTAGAATATGAAAATTCATCATGTAATGTAATGTGTTATTTTGTGAAGAAGTTGAAGAGTCGAGAGGGTAGTCCAAAGATCACAAAAGGTAGTTTAAGAGTCACCCCCTCTTGATATAAATATAACCTCATAACTCATGTAAGTATTTTGGGAGCCAAGCTTTTCGCTAGGCTTAGGCTTAGAAAGATATTGGGAGTATTGTGAAGAGCCTTAGCTTATTCATAGCATAGTGCGAGTATACTTCTTTGGAGGATTAGGTGTTCTTGACTGTAATTTTCCACTCTTGGGGCTAGTGTTCATAAATGGTGTATGTATTAATGGAACTTTCACTTACAATAATAAAATAAGAGCCAAAAAGCTTTCATGCATATGTTTTTAATATAGTAGGACTATTATTGTTGTATTAGCAGTGTATGTTATTTAACTTACACATATGCTTATGAACTATTTTGTTTTCATTTGTATGAATCTTGTTGAATGTGTTTTTTTGGATTAACTCATCACTTTAACTTGTGGACTATTCCGCATCTTAGATTGTGATGTCATTTCGCTCTTCTGTTCCTTTCAAGATGCATACTATTATAGGCTTCCAAGGGGCACACTTCCTTTTCACTTCATGTGTTGGAACCTTCATGCATCACACTTGACTCTCCATGAGGTCACACACTGTTGGCTTGATGGGCCTTGACCTAGGTTCATCGTTAGTCAGCCAAGAAAATCCCTACACCACTGGCCATTTCGGCATCAACCCACGAAGCATGGACTAAAGTCTCACCCAAAGCAGTATTGGGGGATGCAGGAACCAAATTTATGCACCTTGAGATGGTTGTGATGTCAGTTTTACACCTTAACTCTTCCCTCACATATATTGATAAGACTTTAGGGCTTATCGATGTACTTCTTTATTAGTCTTTTTGAACCTCCGTGAAGGCCTGTGATCGCCCTTCGCGTAACACTAACAAGTGATTCAGGTACTTACGCACCTCTGTAACTAATTTTTTGTATAGTTTCCTGAGTTACCTTAAGTGTTTGCCAATTCTATCATGCAATTAAGATTGTATTCGTGTAAACAAATATCTCTACTTGAGTTCATATGATAAAGGAAATCATATATATTCCTTCATAAAATTAGCAATAAAACATAAACTCGGTGCTTAACATAACATAAGCATGGAATTGACAGAAGTAAAATGCACAATAATTTCAGAATACTTCTCTTTATTGATGGTTCAGATTTTATAGTACAAACTATAGCTTCCCTGTGCACACAACTGCAGGGGTCTGCGTGCTTAGCTGTCAACTTCTACCCTAGGCCTTTGTGCACTCAACTATAGAGGCTCCTTCCTATGCTAAAACTCTCAATCTTAGCTCTTTACAGACTCATCAATGACTCTATCTATGAACTGAACTCGCTTAGACTCCTCTAAGACCTCCTTTTTATACAATCCCATGGTTGCAGACAAGGGCGGATCTCATCAAGCCAACACAACATATCTAAAATAAGGGTGGAAACCCTTTTTGACTCTTGATATCTTCACACTCCACAATCACAAAATGTAGAGACTTTACATTTCTTTATACAAAATTTTATTTTTCTACTCCAAAAGTTGGGCTTTTAAACCCAAACTTGACCCCAGGGGACCCGTTCCAACACACACTTTCTCTTACCTAAAGTGAACATAATTTCCTCGGCGTGTTTCTGTGGTCAAGGTAATACATTACAATAGACTGCCAGGACTCCTACCCCCAAATGGTGTGAGGTATAGTTGGGACTTCATATCAAGAAGATCCCATGAATGTGTTGAAAAGTGTAACTAGGTTCAGTCTTCATAATGAAATGTAATTATGATTTTATGTAATGAGATGTAAATAAGAAAAAATAAAATTACTATATTGACTTTCTTCATGGGTTTCATGAGAAAGGATTTTCTTTTTGAGTTGAGACTCCCATTGAGAGTCTTTAGGTTTTATTTGTCATCTAGTCATCAAATATAAGAGTCATTGTCATGTAATGAATTCATGTTACACTTTGTAAAAGGTCATCTTGTCTATATAAAATTATCCTCCATTAACTTGTCACCTAACCTCTTCAAGTCAACTTACAACGATGAATGAATATGCTAGAACAAGTTAGCCTAAACTCCAACTTTCAAGTTGGCTTAAAGACCCAGTGAGGAGGTGTATATATACTAACACTCATCCTCCATTTGAATGCAAGCAACTTGACTTTCATTGAGACATGAAGAAGTGTGAAGAGAGGGAAAAAGGCAAAAGTACAAAGAAGGAAGAAAACATAAGTGTGAATAAGGGAGAAAGATTATTCTTCTAGGTAATGTGAAGTTAACATTTCTTCTCGATTAGCGAAAAAGGGATATTCTGGGGAAGTGAATTATCTTCTGGGTAGTACCAAGTTAGGGCAGAAAAGTTTTTTCTAGGGTAGCTAAGGAAGGAATCTTTTGGGGAAGAAAAGGAAGGACTCTTATCAGTAATAAGAGTAGAGACTGAGTTTCTCTATACAAGACCTAGAGACTAGGATTCTCTAAGGAAGTTTTGAAGATGCAGAGGAAAAGGATAGAGACTGAGTTTCTCTAGAAGGAGCCAAAAGGAAAAATTTCTAGATCAAGAAGAAAGTCAAAGGAAGGAAGAGGCAGAGCATCAAGTTTGGTGACAAGTTTCTTAAGAGGATAAAAGAGTCAAGAACACATATTTCATTAAAATTGGAAAAATTTTATTACAAGGACATCACTAGAATTGCGTTTTTTAGTTATTTTGAAATTCTAAATCTACTATTTAATTCCAAATTTAATGAAATATGTGTTCAAGGGTCTATTTCATGGTCTTGGTACTTATTAATTGAAGATCTAGAAGAAGAATTTTGATCGGGTTTTCCTCTAAAGAGGTGAGTGGTTTTAGCCTTGGATGAGAAGCCTACATATCGTTTTAGTTGTCTTTTGATTATTAAATTTGGTAATTTTTTTATGACAGAACACATTAATAATCCAATGATGAAAATACTCTAAGATAAAGACGTAAAAGTGCATCACAAGCAATTATTAAGAAGAGAAATTGTTAACTTTGAATGCCCTAGATTTCTCAACGTGGTATCAGAGATTAGGTGTTGAAGGCAAGAAAGGGAATTCAAAGAAAATTGACACAAAATAATCAATATTTGTAGAAGGAATCAAAGAAAGTCAAACACAATCAAAGAGTTCAATATGTACATCAAACAAACCCTAGATCGAAGGAAGCAAGAAGAAAATACAAAACCTTAGAAGCACTTAAAAAATCATCACATCATCAAAGGATCATAAATTGTGATCTCTCTCATAAATCAATCAAAAGGGAGCTCCTCTATCAACATCGAGATAAAAGAGGAAGAAAGTAACAATCTCACATGTAATTCTATGACTATATCTAATAATATCAAAATGTCTTTTTGCAAGGAAAATAATAAATTGGTTGGGACTGTAAATTTGCTTGCATGGAAGAAAAGGACTGACCTAAAGCTTATTGACAATGAGCTCATCAATCACATTAAGGGATCAATAACCCAACTTGCAAAAGAATATACTCAAGCTGATGCTCTATACACGAAGGGATAAGTGAGATCCCAAATTATTCTTATAGAATATATAAAAGACTCTCTAACCTACATGCATCAAAATTGGAAACTTCAAAAGCTATATATGAAAAATTGGTAGAGTTTTCTTCTGTAAGTACGGTAGGAGAAGTAACATCCTTAAGGAAAGAAAGATGGAAACTAAATATATCCAAGGAAGATGGAATAGGCTCATACTTCATGAGGATATCAGAAAGTTGAGATCAACTAGAAGAACTAGGAGAAGTTATGTCTGATAGAGAAATGACCACAGTCGTACTAAATGCACTACCAGAAGAATCGGGTAACTTCACTTCAATTTTATATGGGAAGAAAGAGACTACCCCATTTCAATATCTATGGTCAGTCTGTAATATCAAATAAATCAAACTGAATTTAAAGATTGATGTCGAACCAATTAAGAAAAATCAAGCATATACTACAATGACAAGAAGAAAAGGAAAATTTGGAAAGTTTGGTCCTCCAAAGAAGAGGAATAACATGGATAAGATAATATGCTCTGGATGTCATGAACTTGGACACTATAGAAGAGATTATCCCAACTATGGCAAGGACAAGAGGAATGGATAAGAACCACACATTACTGAGGAAGTGAAAGAACCTAAGTCAAAGAAGCAGAACAGTGAAGAAATAAAAGATCTCTACTATGAATGAGATGATATTCTTATCGAGAAGTTAATTTACACTTATAATTTATGGATAGGTTTCAATTTAAATAAGATCGGATGTATCAGGTTAGAAAGTAGTATAGAAGCATTAGAACTAAGAGCTCGAGACATGGAAAGAAGAAAGTATGTCTGGCATAGATCCTACTGATTACAAATGATAGGAAGCTCTTAGGAAACCTCATTAATACTTATAGAAGGAGAGGTCATGATCAATTCTGATCATTATAGAAGAAAACATCTGCAGGATGAGGGTATGAAACATCTTCGAGTTTCTCTGATCTCCAATGAAGAAAGGAAGCAAAGATTTTCACGAGGAATTTCAACTCGTGGGATTAAGGGAATGATGGTATGATGACATAACAAGAAAGAAAGTATGAAGGATAAAGTCCTTTCGAATTGATTTTCTACACGAAGTCTGGATGACCGAAAGAAATCTCAGGTATGTATTCTTGCAAAGATTATTATGAAAATCATTTCATATGGTTGCAGATAATATGGATCACTATTTCCATATTGGGAAATATGATCAAGAGAAGAAATGATCTTACCTTCCAAAAGATGGAAGCAAAGCATAAGTCGCACTAGATGAAATCAACAAAATACGATATGAATCATGAGGAAGTTACTACAATCAAGGAACTATGATTGGGAGGTCCTGAGAATGAAGTGTGAAAAGATAGAAATAGATTGTCATAATATGCAACAAAGGAGAAAGGAATTCAAGATCGAAAATCCAAGAAGATTTGACTAGAACATCTCCCGAAAGAATGTGAAGACTCTAATGGAAGTTTGAAAAATACAGAAGACCCTTAACACCAAACATTTGTGGGAGATGTGTCAATATAGATGGAGGATGTTTATACTTACAAGAAGATATTATGGTGAATGATCATCAATAGGGTAATTCTGATTTGAAATGATTGATTATGTTTGAACTAATATTTGGTTGGTCTTACATAGAAATGTCGAAGGGAAGATCTGTAAATGACTTCCAAGCAAATCATATAGGAGGATGTAACGTCGTTCCAAAATATGGTATGAAAATAGAATGACATGAAGCAAAGCCAGATGGAGAATCAGATGGATCACTTTCTGATGAGTTGAGGACATGACTGACTTGTGAATAAAATTGATGGATGATATGTGCCCTATATAGAAATTCCCAATGATGAAAACTTGTTGACGAAGAATAAATTCATGACATTAAAGAAAGGGTTTGTTCAAGCAAGTAGTTGTTTTAGAATCTACACATAAGCAATTGTGATGGGAAGAATCTTGGAAATTCCTAAGTCGAAAGCTTAGGTACATTCCTTTATGATAGGAATTAGTACATTCCTTTAATGGAATAAAACCTCCTGGTATAAAAAGGAGTGATAGACATGTTGTTCTAATCTTCACTTGGGAAAGAGAAATGGAGGATTGTGTAATAATTTGGCATCTAATCCTCTTAGGGGATGAGATAGGTCATCCCATGAAAGAGTAGTCATGGAAGACCCATATTCTTCTGGTACTAGGGAGTCCAAGAAAAGAATAGTCATTATGGAGCCTATCTTCAGTGAACCTAGGTGGGGTATTTTCCTAGAGCGACAATGATGAGTATGTCCATAAATCATTGGTCTCACCAACATTGTGCTCTGATTTTGTGGAAAGATAGAGTTGTTAGTGAAGTCCTTACTATATAAAAATGTCAGTTGGTATTATGCTATACAAAGGAGTCACAAATCCTAATTATTCTTATGAGATATTCTTCAGATTGAGAAAGTCCAAGTACCATGATGAATACCTCCCTAGTTAAGAGGGAGTATTGAAAAGTGTAACTAGGTTCAGTCTTCATAATGACATGTAATTATGATTTTATGTAATGAGATGTAAATATGAAAAATAAAATTATTATATTGACTTGCCTCATGGGTTTCAAGAGAAAGGATTTTATTTTTGAGTCAAGACTCCCATTGAGAGTCTTTAGGATTTATTTTTCATCTAGTCATAAAATGTAAGATTCATTGTCATGTAATAGGGTCATGTTACGCTTTGTAAAAGGTCATCTTGTCTATGTAAAAGTTTCCTCCAAGAACTTGTCACCTAATCTTTTCAAGTCAGCCTACAACAATGAAGGTATATGATAGAACAAGTCAACCTAAACTCTAGCTGTCAAGTTGGCCTAAAGATCCAATGAGGAGGTGTATATATACACACACTTGTCCTCCATTTGAAGACAAGAAACTTCACTTGCATTAAGACAAGAAGAAGTGCAAAGAAAGGGAAAAAGTCAAAAGTACGAAAAAGGAAGAGAATAGAAGTGCGAATAAGGGAGAAAGATGATTCTTCTGAGTAATACGAAATTAGGGTTTGTTCTGGATTGGCGAAAAATGGATCTTTCAGGGCAATGAAGTATCTTTTGGGTTGTACAAAGTTAGGGTAGAAAAGTTTCTTCTAGGATAGCGAAGGAAGGAATCTTCTAGGGCAAAAAAGGAAAGAATTTTTTGGGTAATAAAAGTAGAGACTGAGTTTCTCTATAGAAGACCTAAAGACTGAGATTATCGAGGGAAGTTGTGAAGGTGCAGAGGAAAAGGATTGAGATTGAGTTTATCTAGAAGGAGCTAAAAGGGCACAATTCTAGATCAAGAATAAAGGCAAAGGAAGGAAGAGGCAGACCATAAAGGTTGGTGACAAGGTTCTTAAGAGGATACTAGAGTCAAGGGTTTGTTTCATGGTCTTGGTAGTTATCAATTGAATATATAGAAGAAGATTTTTTATTGGGTTTTCCTCTTAAGAGGTGAGAGGTTTTGGCCTTGGTTGAGAAGCCTACATACTGTGTCACTTGCCTTTTGATTATGCATTTTGGTAATTGTCTTGATGAAAGAACACATTAATAACCTAACAAAGAAAACAATATAAGATAAACAAGTAAGTGTGCATCACAAGAAATTATCAAGTAGAGTAATTGTTAACTTTTAATGCCCTAAATTTCTCAAAAGAATGTTGGCAGGTCCAACATCCTCAACACTGTACAACTTCTCTATGCTACAGGAAAAAAATGAAAATTGCAAGAAAGAAGAGGAAATAAAAAAATCTATGCTAACTATAAGTAAGGGAGGAAAACCATCTCTACTATGATGAAATAAAATAATTTATATTCTTAGTATTCAATGAAAACAAACTCACAACTGAAATAAAGCATGTAAATAACAAACCCTAATTTTGGAGGAAAAGATAATTTCTACAACAAACTAGGCCAAGCAATATACTTGGTCTCTTCTCTTATAGATTCAATTTTTAGGGTTCCTGATACATCGTAACACATTAATTAAGGTGAAACATGAGTTGGATGAACCTGAGAGAAAAATGCAAACTACTCTAGGAGTCCTTGTTTTCTTGTATGAAGGATGTGGTTTGAAATAAATGGGATACTAATGAAGGTTATGGAATGATAAAGTACTCATGTCCGTGTCATCATTGAAATGATATAAGGGTTTATTTAGCAAATGAGTGGTTGTAGAGGCTCTTGTAGCTCTATAAAAATAGGAGATTATACAATTGTAGTAAGCAATAATGATAAATAGAAAATAAATATCAACAAGTCAAGTGAACTCAAATAGATGAAATAGATGATAAATAAACAAGATAATCACTACTAAAGTTACCATTAAGTGCTAAAAGTACTATGCAAGAAATGAATGTAAATAAGCTAATTAACGTTGCATAAAAATAATACTTATAAATAATTTAGAGAAATGGACAAGTGCATAAAATATAATAATACAGATGGGGTCATTAGCACTTGGGGTGGGCCCTAACCGAAGAAGCCTATATACCTAAAGGAAAACAATCTATGAACCAAATATGTCATTCATTAACCCGAAAATTGCTTTTACATTAAAATTTGTAGAACTAAAAATCCTAAATCTCTCTGCAACTAACGCTTCCACTAACATCAACTATTTTCTAGTTGCCTAATGAGCTACGTGCACCATTTATTTATACAATATGAGTGAGGGGAATCTTCCTTGAAAGGAGGAATTATTTCCCTCCAAAAATGCTAAAGAATAGGATCTTGCTACCTAAGTGACCCTGCAACTACAAGGAGGATTATTTAGTGCTCCATGCTAGCTGAATTCGATCATCCTATAGCAGGGCACATGTCCCATAAATATTTCCGACTGGAAAACCTTGTGATGTGTGCCAAATATTCTCAATATCCTACTTCATAATCACAATAGTCACATAAATCATGATAAATCTCGTTAACCTACCTAATAACTCATTTAAGCTAAGAAAATTCTATAAAGAAAAAAAAAAAGTCTAATAGGGTTTTTGTAATAGCCCCATGTTAAAAGTTCATGTAATCAAATTTAATAGAGGAAAAAATAAGACCACGGTTAAGGGACACTTATTCTAGGCTGAATGTTGGGTAAAGATATCCTAGTGGGCATCACTGGACATGTTTATTGCTAAGGGAAATTGGAATATGCATTTGCTAAGGCATTAGAAAGGAAAAAAGTTATTTTGGCACATTTATTTATGAAAATAAAGGAAAATAGGAGGAAAGGAAGGTGAAAGGTCACAAGTTTCATGTGAGGATAAATTGAAGGAAAATAATGGAAAATGAATAAAATAGAGGCCTCATTGATAAAAAGGCTTCTAAGGAACGGTTTGTAACCTTTTGTTAGTTCAGTTTTGGAGCTCTCTCTCACACTCTTGGACACTTAGAGTTTTCTTGAAGCGTTCTAGATTTGGACCAGGGAAGCGAAAAGCAAGCAAAGGAAGGATAAGGAGAACGAAGGAAAGTAAAGATCAAGCAAGGAAGAGAAGGATCAAGCAACTTCAGCAGGAATACCTATAGGTAACATATTGCATGTGTAATTTACTAGATGTTTTTGACATGCATGGCTTTGCATGTTGGGATATGGTTCTCTTATTGTCAGTGGCATGGTTTTGTCAGGTTATCATAGTGGTTTTCAACCTTTCCTTTCCTTTTTCCAAATAGCCATGGTGTGATGATATTTTTTTCTTAGTTTTGGGATTTGGAATTGTAGGATGGTTTTAGAATCTAGAGTAGAGGTGGTCTCAAGAAAATTCCCAAAGGCTTAGGAATCCCTTGAACAATTTTGGCGAGATACACGGTAAATCCTAACGGTGGAGTCTCAATTAGGGCCTACTGACCTGGTGTGGATTACAATAAAGCCCAGATACTAGTGTCTTCGTTTAGGGTCAAGTGATCCGGTGATTGAGGTAAATCCTGAGAGACAAGGAGATAGAAAATTCCTCAAGGATAGTGACGGAGTTTGGAGGAATTCCTATCTCGGTTTGGTTTTGTGATCTCAGTGCCGGTTTTGGTGAGATAATGATTTGATGAGGGTGTAGGTGTTTTACCCTTTGGATTCCCTTGATTTTTTTATTTTTTTTATTGGTTTATCCATGAGATCCCACATTCATGCTTGGAATATGGCACAAAGGTGACTGGATGAAAGAAAGTTTTGGCTCAGCCATGTCTACAGTTTGGTGGTATGTGGAAGTCCAGGTCTTAGTCAACTCTTTCTTATGTTTAATAAAAGCTAAGTTCTCTCTCTTTTGTACTTGTTATGATGTGGCCTTAATATATGTTATCTCATTGATATTTACATGGTTTAATGTTGGTTATAAGATGGTTATATGACAAGTTATTTTCATGGTTATTTCATCTATAGACTTGTAACTGAAAGGATAATGGATGCAAGACCTAATTGATGTCAAAACAGTTAAGGGAAGAGGGTGGAAATCCTTCTTGTCAGGTATCATATGAGTTATTAGTCATTTATGCTTTGTCTTGTATTCATGTTTTGTAGATTGCATCGATGCTAAGTGTTTGACAGAATGTCAGTCTTGGTTGGGGATGGTCAGGCCCAGTCTTGGAATCAATTTTTTATTTATAAGTCTTGTTGTCATGTAAATTATGGATTATGAAATCTACATTGGTTTTTGGGCTTGAAAAGTGCCACAAATCTCGGAGTCACGAGCATAGGTCTGAGGAGAAAAGTCCCCAAATGCACACATGCCTTGTTGTGAGAGCGTCTGGAGGTTTTCAGATGCACCCTTGTCCATATCAAGGGCACATCCAGGGGTTTAGTGGTGTAAAACTTAGTCAGACCTAGGGTCTAGTCAGGGGAATGATTGGGATGCATTCTGGGAGTCCTATAGCAGGTGGAAAAGGTCTAGTATGGTTTCTTTCGATCGATTCCACTTCCTTAATTGATACATAGGGAGTCAAATCATATCATAATAAATTATTGTCACATGTTTACCCCGATTGGTCGATTAATTGGGTAGATGTGGGAGGGGGGGCATTACAAAGTGGTATGAAAACATGGTTCACCCCTCAGACTAGATGGGTTGTGTGTTGGTCATGCATTCATGTCAGTTGGATATGTGTTTTTTGTGTTGTAAGACCATGTGCATGTTGTATTTGTATGGTATGAGTTATGGTTGTAGTGAGGTGGCCATGGGAAGTTGATGGTGTTGTTGGGGAGTGTGTCGTCATGAGTGTATGGTTTTTTATGCATTGTTTCTACACGTTAGTATTCACATGTGGTTAGTGTACAAGGATGTGATGGTTATTTTCATGCATGAGGTCATGGTATGTGTAGTTGATATGTTCAGGCATTGATGACTTAATTTTAGCTAGAGTGATGGTTATATGCTTATATGCTTATGTCTTATATTTATATATGCTACCATGATTATGTTATACATGTATTCCACTGATTTTTTGATCTCATAGATGAGTTATCCTCCCCTAATTATGCTAAGGTGCATTGATTCATTGTAATTTGGTTTAGCTGAAATGATATACCTTGCAGGAAGAATATCAAAGATGACTAGCAATATGGCAGACTAGAGTTCTCAAAACTCTCCCTATGGATTAGATGAGCCACATGGTATTGGGCACTCTTCTGATTGGGAAGATACACTAAGAAGTTTAAAGGCATAAATAAGGAGTTGTAAGGCAAACAATGATCAAATTATACAGGCGTAGGAGACACAAGCATATGTAAATGCAATGATACTTCATAGTTTTTTAGAATTGCAGCAACATGGACCACTTCGACTTATCCATGGGCAAAAGGATAGAACTAACAAAGCATATGGGAACATGTCTCATGGTGAGAATAGGTTGGATGGAGAGGACATGATCAAAGATGGTAGGTCCTTGGATACTCTGGATAGGAGGGGTGATAGACACAAGTATTATTCTAGTTCTGATTCATACAGGAATTATGATTGTCATTGTTATCATCCTTATAGGAGGAGTGACAAGGGATATTTTCCAGATGATTTTAAGAAAGAAAAACCACCTACATTCGATGGAGAGATGAAGAAATCACAAGATGTAGAGGCATGGTTTCTTGGTATGAGGAAGTTCTTCAGATGTCATGATTATTCAGAGAACAAGAAAGAAAAAGATAGCCACTTTTAGTCTTAAAGGGAAAGCAAATATATGGTGGGAGGATGTGAAGAATGTTAAAGGTATTTGGGAGGATGACTTGACATGGAATGAGTTTGAGAGGCTCTTCAAGAAGAAGTATTTGTTGGAAAGGTACTATGATGACAGAGCTAAGGAGTTTTATGAGTTACGTATGGGTTCCATGATAGAGGATGAGTATACTAGCAGGTTCTTGGAGCTGTTGAGATATGTGCCTTACCTCAAGGAGGAGAATGCCAAGGTTCAAAGATTCATCAATGGACTTCCACTAGCATACAGAGATCAAATTGAGTTTGATGAGCCTAGATCATTGGAGGAGGCCATTTGAAATATGAAAAATTGTTATGAGCAGTTGAAGTGCAAATTTTAACCTAAGCGTGACTTGAAAGGAAATGAGAAAGTTAAAAGAAAATGGCCACCAAAGAAGGGAGGACTTCAAGATGCAGAGTGAGAAAGAAAATTGGTCCCTTACAAGATGTTCAATATAGTTCAGAAGGGACATGGAGAGGAGAAGACTAGAGGTGATGGTAGAGAACCATTGCAACATTGGATATGTGGCAAGGATCATCGTAAGAGGGATTGTTCGCAATATCAAGGTGGTATACCTCATATCTATAGTGGTCAGGAGGCACATATAGTTGGGGAACTTGGTCCTAGAATTCCTCGTATTTACGCAGTTGTGGACAACAGGTAAGAATATCATTAGGAATCTATCATTGAGATGGATAGTAAGCTTTGTGATAATTTTGTTTCTATTTTGATTGATCCTCGATCTAATTATAGTTGTATTAATCTTGATGTAGTGGATAAGTGTGGTTTGAGAAAAGAAGTGTATGTAGAATATTGGTTAGTACAATTGGCTACATGTACAAAGAAGAGAGTTTACCATTGGGTAAGAGCTTGTGCATTTGAGTGAAACAGTATGCCTACAACAACACATTTGAATGTACTTCCATTGGGATTTCTTCAACAAGGGCATTGAGTGCCAAAATGATAAAGTGGAAAAGAGAAATTTGCATGGAAAGAAGAAGCCTACATCAGTGAGGATGGTTACCACTATGCAGACTAAGCGTAGTTACATAAAGGGTTGTGGGATGTTTGTAGTGCATATATCTACTGACAAGGGTAAAGGTGTCGAGGATGCATAAATATTAAAGAGATACCATGTATTGAAGTATTATCATGATGTGTTTCTAGCAGAGATTCCAAAGTTACCTCATCACAAGGAAGTAGATTTCTCTATTGAGTGAGTGCTAGGGTAGCACCAACATCTAAGGCACATTATAGGATGAGTACCCTAGAGCTAGTAGAGTTGAAATTGTAGTTAAAGGAAGGGAAAATTTTAAGAACCCCCCCTAAATTTGTAAGTATAATAAATGGGCGAATCTCCATGGTATATAGGAAAAATGGAAGGCGATTTTATCAATAACATAATATGTATATATTATTTTTTGGCGAATCTCTCACGATGCATGGCGAATATTTTACTCAATTATAAAATCTTGTAAGAACTTGGTATTACCATGGGTTATCATAAACCTGGAGCTTAAAAATTACTATAAAATTAATAAAATTAATAGTTGATTTTTATTTTATTTTTATTTTAACCAAGCTAAAATGTTTAACATACATTAAATTACAACATCCATTTTTACTCTTGATCGGATCAAATATTTTTTCACTCTATGCTAGTTTGCATATCACGATATTTGATACCTCTCGGGGGTTAGTAAATCCAGAGTAAAGATGGATCTATTCTAGTTTAATTCCCCCATTTAAAT
>APFE031059349.1:498768-524593 GCA_000404065.3 Pinus taeda
TTTTTTGCATGGTATTAATAACAATCTAGTCCATGGTATTTGTCCCATAGTATTTTGCCCATAGGTTTCACCTAAATATAAGGCATTTTTTGAGTGTTCGTAAATATAAGGTGACTTATGGAGTAAATATAAAAAATGTTTTATTTCTTTACCATACCTCTCATTTATTTATATTTTTATTAATTTACCATACCTCTTTTACAAATATGGTATTTGGACCACAGGATTCACTTAAATAAAACCTCTTTCTTGAGCCTTCATAAATAGAACGAGGGTTATGGACTAAATATAAAAAGAGGTTTTATTTATTTACCATACGTCTAATTTATTTATATTTTTATTTATTTACCATACCTTTTGAGTAAGTATAAAAAGACGTTTTATTTATTTACAATACCTCCACTTTACTTATATTTTTATTTGTTTACACCCTTACATGTATATAAGGTGAGTTATGGAGTAAATATAAAAAATACTTTATTTATTTACCATACCTCTCATTTATTTATATTTTTATTAATTTACCATACCTCTTTTATAAATATGGTATTTTGGCAATGGGCAAATGGATTCACTTAAATAAAACCTATCCTTGAAAATGGGCGAATGGAAGGTTGTAACTCCTAATTTCAAGCGCTAAATTTACCTTTTTTACCCTCTCCCTTAAAATAAGGTGGGCTATTTCAGGTGATTTGTAAAAATGTACTATGATATAAAATATTCGCCCACTAAAAATTTAAAACCCCTTAATTTTGCCAAAGGGCGAACATTTGCCCCTAAAATTTTCTATGGTTAAAGGATATGATTGAAGAGGGATACATTAGGCCAAGTGTGTCACCTTGGGGTGCGCCAATGTTGTTCATAAAGAAGAAAGATGGTATTCTTAGATTGTGCATTGATTATAGAAAATTGAGTAAGGTAACTATCAAGAGAAAGTACCCATTGCGGATGATTGATGATCTATTTGATCAATTGAGGGTAGCAAAAATGTTCTCTAAGATGGACTTGAGATCATGATACCATCAGGTACGCATTAAGGAAGAGGATTTGTACAAGACTGTCTTCAGGACTAGGTATGGGAATTATGATTTTGTTGTAGTTCCATTCAGTTCGACTAATGCCCCAACAACATTTATGTGTTTGATGAATAGTGTGTTGCGTCCCTTTTTGGACAAGTTTTTTATTATATTCATTGATGACATGTTGATATACTCCAATAATGAAGAAGAGTATGTTGATCATTTGGCAGTAGTGTTGAGATTGCTAAGAGAGCATCAGTTGTATGCCAAGCTTAGCAAGTGCAACTTCTTTTAGAATGATGTGCATTACTTGGGACATGTTGTTTCCAAGGAAGGCATAGTAGTAGATCCAGAAAAGATAAGGGCCATCATGGAGTCCGGAGCTCCTAAGAATGTGGATGAGGTGAGATAATTCATGGGATTGGTAGCTTACTGCAGTAGTTTCATTAGAAAATTCTCACGCATTGCATATCCCATGAAATCCTTGCATAGGAAAGGTAAGAAGTTTGAATGGACAGATGAATTTGAAACTAGTTTTGAGCAGCTAAATTAGTTGTTGACCAATTCTCTAGCCCTTAGACTGCAGATATGGATAAAGAGTTTGTAGTGTGTACATATGCATGTAAAAAAGAAGTTGGTGGGGTCCTTATGCAGGAGGGACAGATGGTGTGATATGAGTCTAGGAAGTTGAATGAGAATGACTAGAACTACATGACTTATGATCTTGAGTTGGAAGCTATTATTTATGCCTTGAAGATGTGGAGGCATTATATTCTTGGAAGGAGATTTTTATTGATGAGCGATCATAGTCTGTTGAGATACTTGTTTGACCAGCCGAATCTAAATGCCAGGAAATCTAGATGGTTGGATACCCTTAGGGAGTTTGACTTTGAGATCAAATACATTAAGGGGAAGGAGAAATGGGTTGCATATTCTCTTAGGAGGAAGGTACAGGTGAATCATATAGCAGCTATGAGCTCTTATGGGACAAAGTTAAAGGATAGGATATTGCAGGTAGGACATCAGGATGACAAGTACATGGAGATTATGCACAGGTTACTGAAGAGTATAGATATAGGTATAGGTATAGGTATAGATATATGTACAAGTACAAGTATAGGTACAGGTGATCAGGATGCAGACTATCATCTCATGGCAGATGGTTTGGTGAGATTTAGCGATAAGGTATATGTGCTAGATAGAAGTGAGCTCAAGAAGGTGATCTTGAGGGAGTTTCATGCAAAACCATATTCAAGTCACCCAGGATATGAACAAACATTGAGAGAAGTGAGGAAGTTATACTATTGGCCAATTCTGAAGAAGGAAGTGGAAACGTTCATGGCTAGATGTTTGTATTTTCACTAGGTAAAGGTAGAATGTAAGTATCCAGCTGGTCTACTACAACCTATTTTGATTCCGTAATGGAAATGGTAGCTCATCTCCATGGATTTCATTACCGATATTTCAAGGACAGCGAGACAACATGATTGTATTATGGTCATAATCAACAGGATGAGAAAGGTAGCTAACTTCATTTCGGTGAAGACTACATATTCAACTAGTGAGGTGGCACATATTTTCATCAAGGAGATTGTGATATTACATGGTGTTCTGAAGAAGATTGTGTCAGACAGGGATGTGAAGTTCACTTCCAAGTTTTGGAAGGATTTATTTGCAGGTTTGGGTACAGAGTTGGCCTTCAGTACAACCTATCATCCAAAGATATATGGAAAAACGGAGAGGGTCAATAAGATCTTGGAGGATATGTTGAGTATGTAGGTGATGCCTCAGCAGAGAATATGCGAGGAGTGTATTCCATTGGTTGAGTTTTCATATAACAACGATTATAAGGAGTCATTGAGGATGAGTCCTTTCGAGGCACTATATGGTTGGAGTTGTAATATTCCCATTTGTTGGAGTGATCTAGTGAACAGGGTACTTATTGGATACGATATGTTAGAAGACATGGAATAGGAAATGTAGGTTATAAAGAAGAATCTAAAGGTAGAATAGCATGGATAAAAGAGTTATGTAGAAAAGCATAAGGCATTCAAGGAGTTTCAAGTTGGGGAGCATGTGTATTTGTGCATCAATCCCAAGAAGAGCTCTTTGAGTATTGGATCATGTGCCAAGTTGGCACCATGGTATTGCAGGACTTTTGAGATCCTTGAGAGGATTGAACTAGTGTCCTATTGACTTGCATTGCCTCCAGTAGTGAAAGTCCGTGATGTTTTCCATGTTTCATTGTTTAAGAGATATATAAAGGATGTTGATCATGTTATTGATTTGTATGTATTGTAGGTGGAGCAAGAAGGAGAATTCTAGCTGGAGCCTTAGTTCATATTGTAGCAGAAGCAACTCATGCTCAAGAACAGAGCCATAAAGCGAGTTAAAGGGTAGTGGAAGCACTTTTGTCTTGAAGAAGCTACATGGTAGATGATGGATCAGATGTGGGCCATGTATCCTTCTTTGTTTGCCAGTGGAGGAAAATCAGTTTGGGTATGATTTTTGGTATATGTTTTGCTGATTTTTTGGTATATGTATATATGTATATGGATGTAAATACTAGCATGAGCTGAGTAATAAAACTCCAATAATTGGTATGGCTTTTATCTTGACATGTTGACATGATGTTTTGATTTTGAGCAGGTCATTCATTATAAATATTGTAAGGAGTTAAGTTATAAAGCTCCATGGGCAGTATGCTTTCTTTTCAATGGTTTTGTTGAGGTCTTGGTGTGGTTAAAACCGAGGATGGTATCCCCCAAGGGGGAGGGGTCTGTAAAAACACCTGGTTAAAAGTTAAAGTAATAAAATTTAATAAAGGCAAAAATAAGACCATAGTTAAGGGACACTTATTCCAAGCTAAATGTTAGGAAAATATATCCTAGTAGGAGTCAATGGATGTGTTTATGGCTAAAAAAAATTGGCAAAGGCAATGGCTAAGGCATTAAAAAGGAAAAAACTTATTTTGGCACATTTATTTATGAAAATAAAGGAAAATAGGTGAAAAGGAATGTGAAAGGTCATAGGTTGCATGTGAGGAGGAAATTGAAGGAAAATAATGGAAAATGAAGAAAATATAGGCCTCATTGATAAAAAGGCATATGAGGATTAGTTTGTAACCTATTTTTAGTGAAGTTTTGGAGCTCTATCATTATTCTCTCTCTCTCTCTCACTCTTGGAAACTTAGAGTTTTCTTGGATAGTTATAGCTTTGGAGAAAGGAAGTGGAAAGAAGGAAAAGGAAGGACAAGGAAAAGGAAGGAAAACAAACATCAAGGAAGGAAGATCATGATCAAGCAGCCTCAACAGGAATAATTGCATATAACATATTGCATGTGTGATTTCCTAGCTGTGGTAAAGTCTGAGAGACAAGGAGATGAATAATTCCTCAAGGATAGTGATGGAGTCGGAAGGCATTCCTAGCTTGGTTTGGTTTTGTGATCTCGATGTTGGATTTTGTGAGACGGTTTCGTGAGGGTGGAGATGGTTTAACCTCTGGATTCCCTTGATTGTTTTTGGATTGGTTTATACATGAGATCCCACATTCATGCTTTGAATATAGCACGAGGGTGACTAGTTGAAAAAAATATTTGGTTCAACCATGTCTTTAGTCGAGTGGTACATGGAAGTCCCGAACCTGGTCATCTCTTGCCTATGCTTAATACAAAATAATTTCTCTCTTTTTTCTACTTGTTATTATGTGGCCTTAATAGTTGTTATATCATTGATATTTACATGGTTTAATTTTTGTTATAAGCATGGTTATATGACTAGTTATTTCATGGTTATTTCATGTATTTACTTGTGACTAAAAAGATAATGGATACAAGACCTAGTTGATGTCAAAACAATTAATGGAAGAGGATGGCGATACTTCTTTTCAAGTCTCATATGAGTTATTAGTCCTTTAGCTATGTCTTATATTCATGTCTTGTAAATTGCATTGATTCCAAGTGTTTGACATAATGTCAGTCCTAGTTGGGGATGGTCAAACCTAGTCCTAGTGTCAGTTTTCTATTTGTAAGTATTTTTTTCATGCAAATTATGGATTCTAAAAGTTACAGGGGTTTCTTGGTAGTGATTGAGATTCTAGGCTTGAAAAGTGGCACAAATCCCAGCGTCTGGGGCATAGGTGTGAGAAGAAAAGTCCCCAAATGCATGCATGCCTTCTTGTGCGAGTGTCTGAGGTTTTCAAATGCACCCTTGTCCATATCAAGGGATTTTCCAGGGGTTTAATGGTCTAAAATTTAGTGGGACCTAGGGTTTGGTTAGAGGAATGATTGGGATGCATTCTGAGAGTCCTATAATAGGTGCAGAAGGTATGTTATGGTGTGTTTCCATCGATTCCACTTCCTTAACTAACACATAGGGAGTTGAATCATATCATAGTAACTTCTCGTCAAATGTTTACCCTAGTTTGTCGGATACTTGGGTAGATCTGGGAGGAGGGGCATTATGGTTTTAGAGGATAAGAAAGCACTTTTATTTGAAATTAGAATTTCCACTCCTTTTGGAAGAAGGAGTAGGTCTTTTATGGTTTGCTACATCTCAAAACTTCCAAAGGAAGTTTTTATATGGTGCCAAAATTTGTTTCTAGGTTTGCAACCTATTTTTCCTTCTCCCACAACAATCTTTTTATTTGATGCAATTAGGCCTTTAGCTATTTATTTTCACTTTCCATTCGATCCCTTATATTTTATTCATCAAATATCAGGAGTACCATCTCCTCCCTCATCTTATTAATTTCATCTTCCATTTTTCCAATATTATTAACTCCCTTGGACTGTGCAATTTGCTTCCATATGCAATTCTTGTCCTTCTCTTACTAAACCTCAAGGAATAACCATGGTTCTAAGTGCACATGGAGCATTTTTCCTAACTCAATCCAATAATAGAAAGAAGTATATCCTCTTGGAGCCAGTTGATTTGTTGTTCTATCAACATCTTGTAGAACTATTTCTTGTTCATATAGCTCTATTGGTTTATTCGTGTAGCTCTATTGTTTGTTCCTGTAGTTCTATTGTTAATTCCTGTAGCCTTACAATTTGTTCTTTTAGCTTCAGAGTTTGTTCATGTCACTGAGCACTTGGTCATTTTCATTATATTTTCAGCTTCATTTCTTCAGGAGGTGTTGTTTTTAGTCTTGTTTGGACCACTGGTATTATTAGTTTATGCTCTTCTCCATTCTAGGGTTCTTCCTTCCTAGGACTAGGGGTTTCTTCAATGGCTATGATGGTGGAAGGAGGGGGTTTAGGTTTTCCAATACACTACACTCTGGTACTATTTATTCTTCTAATGTAAGTAGGTGGTTGATTGGGTCTACTTGCCTTGAATTTTTTTAGAGCGCTTAGCTACCAATGTAACAACAATTTCTTTTTCTTCCTCCTTCAAAAGATATTCCCCTCCTTTTCCTACCATAGTTCTTTATGATGCCTCGTTCTTTCTCTTTTTAACTAGCCCCTTTGGATTCTCAATTTCTTCTTTAGGATTTGTTGACCCCTCTTGAGTCTTTGTTATCATTATATGCAAATTTTTTGTGGGGCTTCCAACTCATCATGGGCCCCTCTCATGCCAATTCTAACTTAACAACTCCTCTCTCAACTAACTCTACCATAGCCAATTTTCTCTATGGATATGATAATTCTATATGACCCAATTCTAACTTTGGTTCTATTAAATCATCTTGGCCTCTAAGAAGGCATGTCTATCGATGTCAACAAAATATATCTAGGGAATAGGGTTTCGAAAATGTTTTAAGGCATCCATGACTATTAACTTGAGGAGAACATCATGAGCCAAGTAAAAATGTTTCCCTCCACTACTTTTGTGCTCATGTCTTTCATGGATTAGAGGAGAAAATGTGGGATATTAATCCTCTCATGAATAAGTAGGTCCGCTTGGATTCTGAGTTGATTTAGTAGCCTAAAATATAAGCATAAAATATTATTAAGCTTCCTCCACAAGAACTATATTTAAGAATATAATATGTTATTTCATCCTAGGGATGTGGTAGTATTTCCTTTCTTATTCCACTTTTATCTTCACCTAGTTGTTAATCAAGGAGGAAAAAAATTCTTTTTGCATTGATGGCTTCATTTCCCTCCTCTTTTCCCCATTGAATTCCCTTTGAAAGGGTGGTGACTATTTTAATCGAGTCCTCATCAATGTACATGAACAATAATTTAGTTGAAGAGAACAATTTATGTCGCATAAGGTGTTGTAGGTTCAAAGAAAATTTTAGGTAAATTTCATCATCATAACCTACCAATTTCTATAACAACCCTAACCAGTGTCAAATTATGAGAAATCACTTGCCTCTAAATTTTGATGAATTTGAGTTGTCTCTATAGGTTTTCTCCCATTGAACCCCCCTACCTTTGTATTCCATAATTATTCACAAATTTGGACATGAAATTTTTACAAGTGATTGTTCATTCTTTTATGGATTTCATGTGGCAGCACATGATCCTATAGCTCATTGAAATGCATGATATTAAAACAAAAAATTTAAAAACAACTTATCAACCTATCGTTCCATGCAACTCATCACTTTATGTTCTCAATCATTCTATCGTTTTGAACTTTTGAAGACCACAAAATTATGTTAGTACACCTATATTTAACTTAGGCTCTCTAACACATAAAACTCCACTAACTGATAACTTGAAGCAATTAAGCATAAAATATATGCCAAATGTGAGAAGGGGAATTAAACTTATGTTTTATTTGATAAGACCCTTGTTTGTTAACTTATCTGGGACTTATGTGAGTGTTCTAAGAAAAATTAAGCATCATGTAGCAGTTTTTTTGTATCATGTTGTAATTCTTTTCTATCTTGTAGCAGTGCCTATACCAGAGAGTTTTTTTAGCGCAATATCTATAATTTATTCCTCTAGTGGGGGAAGGAATTGTTAAGATTTTTTAAACGCATATTTCATGCAAAACATAAAGTGGCAAGCTTGGAGTGCCCCCAAGTTAGGTGGATTCGTTGTTGGTGGGTAATGAGAGGAGGCTCAACACTGAATGGTTGAGTTGGCTACCACACCCACTTCTTGTCATACTTTAGCATACTTGTACTACGCTTGTCTTTCCATTAGTAAGAAACAATGTCTTACATTTTAAATTATCCTTTGTTTTTTCTTAATATCCCTCACACGTGTGGAGGACTTGGATAAAAAGTTGAGTTTCTTATCATATTTGGCCAAGGATTGCTACCATTTTATCGAAACGTATATCCAACCATGCTTTTCACTTTTATCAATTTCTAATGCCTTAGGTGAGTTCAAAGGGTGAGTTTAGGATGTTATTATACCTAGTTCCTTACCTTCTAATGTTTCTAGATGTTGCTTTGATTCTTTTGTAGGTGATAGAGTGTTGTTGTTACTAAATAGGTGATCCTGTAGCTACCTATAGGAGCTCTCGTAGCTACTCAGGCTTATCTAGAGAGTATATCTTGACTGCTAATGTTGCTTCAAGAGATGTAGAAATTTTTTGTATGCAATATTTTTTAGGTATTCTAGGGAGTTGGGCTTGTATGGTTTCTATAGTCTACTATAAGGTTGTGCAATCTCTTGTAGCAATCACAAAAAATCTACATGCTCATCATAATAATATTTTGAAACATCAAGGAACTATAATAATTCGAAGGGGAGCTGGTGATGGTGATGGGAATGTTTTTTATGGTGTTTATGATGGAAGGATAAGGAATTTTCAGGTTATGTAGAAAGAAGATGATGAACAATGGAGGAAAAACTAAGGGGTGACTTATGTTGATGAAATGTTTGAGTCTTTAGATGCCTTTGATGTTATTCCTCAACTTATATGTAGAGAAAACAATTGATGTGGATTTTTCATAAATATGGAGTATCCTATAGCATTACAGTGATTTCCTATAACAACTCAAGGAAGTGAGAAAAAATGCACCCAAAGGGGGGGGGGGGGGGGGGGGAGACTTAGAAATGCTACTATGAGGTTATGGGTGGTGGATAATTATGGAAAATGGTGTAGGGACACTATCTAGGCCCTTTGGAAATTCATGAAATGATGTAATGGCTCGAGAGTACAAGATGGTATGTCGAATCAATCTTGCTGTTTTTACTTTCGTAATACCCACACACAAATCAAGGTAAGGTAAAAACATTTTTTCATCATAATTTTCATCATTTTTATTCTTCTTATTTTTTATTCTCTTTTCTCCGTTTTTCTCTTTTTGAGGCCCACTAGCTACCTCATGGAGATTTTTAGCTTAGTAGGCCCCAGGTGCCCCAAAGGAGGTTTTCACATAGGGATGTTTATTATTATTATTATTTATCTCAATATCAGGTTCTTAGCTAATGAGTCTACCTGAAGTGTCTCAAAGGAAGTTTTTTCTTGGGGGATTTTTTCCTTTTTTTTCCTTTTTCGTCTTTTTTTTCTTTCTTGTTACTCAAAGGTTGAATGGATTGAGAGCCCTAAATTTATCAACCAGAGTCACATCTTTACTTACTGAATTAGTGAATTTAGCCTTGGAGAGGGGCTTCTTGTAGAATTTAAATCGATAATTTTTTACCAAAAGTGGAATATGCTCTTCATCGATTGTTATAATCTAGAAAAAGCCATTATCATATCATTTTTCAACCAGATAAGGTATTGCATTTTGGTCATGACATTCCCTTTAAAATTATTAATCTTGGAGTTATACAAGAGGGTGTAGTGACCCTCTTAGAAAGATTTGCTTTTAATATGCTTTTCATTCCATAATTTTCTTTGTAGATGGTTCATTTAGGTATGAAATAGGACCTGCATCCTATATTCATCAATTAAATTTAATTTCTATAGTATTTCTTCATGTGCTTTGGTGAGATCCATGTAGAGCAAGGTTTCCATCCTCAGTGTGGTTTACTCAAACTCAATGGATATTAATTCCTCCATTCCATATACTAAATCATAGGGTGTGAACACAATAATGGTCCTCTAGGTGGCATTTTCAACCTAAGTGGCCTAAACAAACCTCTTTGCCCAATCCTTTTTGTTGTTGTTGATCACCTCGGTCAAGGTGCTTTTTAATGCTCTGCTAGTCATCTCTGCTTTCCCATTTTCTTGAGGGTGATATGTGTATACCTCAAGTTTTGGATGCGATTTTGTTTCATGATCCCCTTGATCAGATTGGAGGTGAGCTAGAAGCCTTGGTATATCAACAATTCTCTAGGAAAACCAAATTTTTAGAAAATTTTTTCTCTTATAAATTTAAGCACCTTCTATTTTGGTTTTTCTTTTACTTCTTTCACCTCGGCCCACTTAGTCAAGTAGTCAGTACACACAATAATGTACCTCTTATGTCCATATGGAGGATCATTGGGAACAACAAAGTCCATGCCCCACTTCTCAAATGGCTAAAACAAACACTTGAGTTTGCAAATCCATTTCATCATGCAAATTCGGTTTCCCTATCCTTTGGCATTCATCACACGATGTTGTGTATCTCTAGGAATCTTTGGGAAGGGTTTTCCAATAGTCTCCTACTTGCAGGATCTTGTAACCTATCTCATTGGCAACAAAATGGCCCCACAAGTCCCATCATGATAAGCTGAGAGAATTTCATAAAATTCATCTCTGCTTAAACATATTCTTAAGATCTGATCAGGCCCCAACTTGAAGAGGATAGCCCCAATCCAAGTGTAATAAACACTCTCCATGACAATGTTTCGTTTCTCCTTCGAAGATAAGTGAGGAGGGAACTCGCCAACAACTATAAAGTTGGCTATGTTATCAAACCATAGAGATAAGAGTGATATAGAAAATATGTGCTCATCATGGGGTTGGTCATCAACCACCTCTTCATGATCATTAGGAAAGGTTATTCTTGAAAGAAAATATACAAAATTCTATTTTCCAGGTTTATCAAAAATAGTTAGATCAAATTGTTGTAGTAGTAGTAACCACCTAATCATGTGAGCATTCACATTTGATTTTTTCATTAAGTGTTTAATTTTTACATGATCAATATGTATGAAAACCTGATAGCCATTAATGTAATGCCTAAAATTATTTAAGGAATATACACAACAAGGAGTGCTTTCTCAGTAACTATATATTTAAATTCAACTTTGGATAGATTCTTACAAATAAAATAAATGGCACAGATAAGTGTACATTTGACTTCTCCCAAAGCTACCCAAACCACATTATTTGATGCATCCATATGTATATGGAAGGGTGAAGTTAAATTCGGACCTTTGAGGATGGGGGCAGTGATTGGGATTTCTTTAATTTCCTCAAATTCTTTTTTGCATAAATCTATCCAGCAAAATTTTTCATCTTTTGTTAATAAAGAAAATAAATGAGAAGTAATCTTGCTAAAATATTTCATAAATATTTAATAATAACAAACAAGGCCTAGAAAACTTCTAGCATATTTCTATTTTTAAGGAACAAGAACCTTTTTTATGATGGCTATTTTGTTAGTATCTAAGACACTTCCTTTTAAAGAGATAAAGTTCCCTAAAATAATCCATTCATTCACGAAAATCATGCACTTTTCATGGCTTAGGGAGAGGTTCATTTTCTTACACATCTGCAAAAAATTTCATAGGTTGGAGAGAGCCTCTTTGAAATCATCCTTATAAGGTGCAAAATCCGCCATATCTATTTCTAGTTAATAATGCACAAGGTATGACAAATACTCAACACAACCTTCTGGAAGGTAGTAGGGACATTGCATAGATCAAATGGAAAAAACCCTGTAAGTGAAGGTTCCCCATGGATGTGTGATCGTGGTCTTATCCTAATCCTCAGGCCTGCTTTGGAATTGATTGTACCCATTGAACCCATCAAGGAAGGAGAATAACCTTTTCCCTGCAATAACATCAAGAACTTTACCAATAAAGGGAAAAGGAAAATGATAATTTCTAGTCATTTTGTTGAGTTCCCTATAATTGACATAGATTCTCTATTTTCCATTATTTTTAGGGACAATTAGTAAGGGAAACACCCATTTACTATCTGATATTGCATTACATGAATCTTACATTCAACAATTTCTGTAACCTCTTAGATTATCTTTTAATGTAGGTTTCATTAACCTTTGTGGCTAGTGAACATGTTTATGGCCTTCCCTGATGTATATATGATGAGTGCATATGGAAGTATGAGTTCCCTTCATTCCTTTTAATCCCATTAAAATGCATCAACATGTTTTTTCAAACCAAAGAGTAGTTGGTCCTCTTGATCAACTAAAATAACGGGGTTGGTTTTCAAGGTTTTGGAAGGGATCATTTCTATGGCTTTCAAAATATTTTCCACATAATTGTTAGCTATTAAATTTTCCCATGAGTTTTCCTGAGAACAACGAAGATATCTTTTAGATTCATCTCTTAATCCAATAACATTCATGGTAGAAGGGTATTTATTTTTCAAGAACTTGTCAATTAGATTATCTTCATCCATTTTTCTATCGCGTGTGGTGGTTTCTTATATACATATAGGGTAGGGTGATGATAGATAAGGGTATTCTTCCTCTTCTTCTTCTTCTACTTAAATAGTAAAATCATGTTCAATGATGGGCTTAGAAGGGTGATATATTACAAGTTGCTTTTTAAATTTCTCTTCAGTCATAGTCATGTGTCTAGCCTTATAGTTAATGTACACATAAGAAGTGGCCAATCAATGTCTTCCTAAGATAAGAAGGTATCCACTAAATTTGGTCTTCGTATGAAGGTCAAGGAGATATGTGGGGTACTCCCAAGAATCAATGGAAACCATAACATCTCCAATGATGCCATCTAATGCTACTGTAGATCTATTGACAAGTTGTAGCATTGTGGTGGTCTTCCTTAGAGATCCCGAGAGGCTAATTTTGAGTACATTTTCCTTAGTCATCACATTTATTGCAACTCCCAAGTCAATGAGAGTGTTAGGAACTAAAAACTCATTGATGTGGAAATCTACCACTCGGGTTCTAGGATATAAGTAATTTGGGACGATGACTCTCCCAAGCATAGTATTAGCTAACTTCCTTATGACATTGATAGTAGGGGAATCTATTTTTCATATCCCTAGACTTCTAATACATTCCTTTTTGATGAAATTATTGTAGATAGGAACATCCTTGATGGCTTGAAGGAGAGGGATCTTGACACAATTTTTCAGTTGTCCCATAATTTGAGCTTCTTTTAAGGTGTGTTCTTTGTGAGTGTTCAACATTTTTGGATAGAGAGGCTTAGTTTAGGTGACTTGATGGGTGGGATCTTACTTACCTTATTCTATATTTTATGTTGGAGAACATGGGTAAGCATCTGGAAGTACCTTCCCAGACCTAAGGTTGATCTCATGAATGTTAACAACATAAATTAGATAGGTGTTTTATCCATTATAGACTAGTTGAGCTTTCTTATTGTTGGTATTTGGGTTTGGCTGGGAAAACATATAATGTTTCTTCAGAGGACTACTTTGGGGTACTTGTGGTTGAGGAGGAGGAAGCATCAAGGCATCTGGTTAGGCTACCCGAGGTAAGATTAATTATCCATTGAGGAGGTTGGTATGGGTATGGCTAAAAAGGAAGAATAACATTTCGGGAGGATAAGGCCATGGAGTGCGCATATACTATGGTGAAGTGTTATGGGGACACCAAGGTTGAAAATTTTAATTGTAATTTGTGTTGAAAGGATAGGGGTAGTTCATACCTTGTTGAAGCTATCTAGGGGCTTGTGGCCTCTTCTTATTAATAAAGAAAAGTTTCTCCATACTCCCTTTTACACCTTATTATATAGATTTCAGACCTAGAAGAGACGAACATCTATCAATGGAGTTTTGTTATTCACATATAAAATATATTTCTATGAAATTTAGAAGAAACTCATTCCTAGAATGTCTTTTAGTGCATTTAGGGAAAAATATAGGTAATTCTGCTTCTTCCTCTTCTTCTTTTCTCTCAATCTATAGTGTGTCCATTTTCATAGAAAACGTGTGTAAGATCTAAATTTTCAAGTCCTTTAGCATACCCCCTATTTCATTCTTAGTAATTGTGGAGAAGGAAGAGGAACTTACCAAGCCTTTATTTTCTCTACCTCTTTTCTAGCGACTCTGGAATGGTTTTGAATACCATTTTGATATCATCATAGATGATTTTATATATGTCTCCACTAGCCAAAAGGTTCAGTGATTCCATTAGTTATTCTTTGACTCCTCATAGTAAAACAAACTTCAAAGAATTTGGATCTAGAGTGAGTTTTTGCACTCTTCTGTAACTCAACTAAAAAATTTCCTCAATATATTCTAGAGATTTATCTACTTCTTGAGTCATTTTGAATATCTCATCTTTGGTGTCTCTTGCTTTGCAATAATCCTAATATTTACAGTTGAAAGCTTGTTGCATATGCTCCCATGAAGTGATGTTACCCCCTTCAAGGATCATGAACCAATTAAGGATTTCATTCTTAAGAGTGGAAGTGAACAATTAAGTTTCTTTTCATTAGTTTTATAGTCGTAAGTTCTGCAAACTACAATAAACTCAAGAATAAAAGTGTGAGGATCTTCAATATTCAACCCATAGAATTGTGGAAGGACAGATGGAATGATGTTTTTCATCTTGGCTCCTCCATCGGTTTTTCTAATGGGAAATCTGAATGTTCAGGTTACCTATTTTCAACCATGGTATTGGTAGGTTTTTGAAGGTCTTTCTCCTTTTGCAAGCTCCTCAAAGATCCTCTCTCGTTCATCTAAAAAGGCCTCAACATTCGTTGTGGATAGGTTATGAGGCATGCAATTAACAAAAAGAGGTTGATACTTGTCGAAGTGGGGGATTTTGATAAGAAATTTCCTGATTTATCTCTAACTCTTCAAGGCATAAAATAGAATAAAAATATGTGTTTCTATTTTAATAATTTTTTTGATATGAAAATGCAATGTAATTTTTTTTTTTTTTAAATGAGCAATGACTAATCCATTTTTTTTAATAAAGTGAGATGAAAGAAAGAGTAAATCATCTAGGGAAAAATGCGGTGCTTACTTTGACACCTCCCTAGCAGTGACATCAACAAGTCACCTTTAATATTACAACAATAATACTGCAACTCCCAAGGGTCTGATCTTTAATTGTCAATCGGGGGTTCATACAAACTTAAGAGGGGTTGACACTATGTGTGCAGTATGCACTTATCATTTTTGCTTTGATGACTTTTATATGGGTGAAAATGTTGAGATGAAATCAAGTTACTCATAAACCATACTAGCAGCTCTATGTTATAGGAAAAATTCAGAATTAAAAGAAATGAGAGGAAATAAACCAACCTATGCTAATTGAAAGAAAATGAGGAAAACCATCTTATTAATGATTAAATAAAATCATGTCTATTCTATTATGAAATGAAATAAAACTCGCAACTGGAATAAAGCACATAAGAAAACCCTAACTTTCTAGGAAAAAGATAATTTCTACAACAAACTAGGTCAAGGAATATACTTGGTATCATTGCCTCTAAATTCCATCTTCAGGGTTCCCAAGACATTGTAGCATACTAAGGAAAGGAAAACATGAGTTGGATGTAAGTTTGGATGAGTTTTGGAATCAAAATTTAAACTACTATATGAGTCCCTATTTTGCTACATGAGACAATGCAACGAGTAGTGAAATGAGTTAAGAATGTAGTTTGAAATAAATGGGAGGCTAATAAATGTTAAGGAATGATAAATTACTCATGTCCAAGTAAACATGCCAATGGTAGAAGGGTTTATTCAACAAATGGGTGGTTGTAGAGTCTCCTGTAGCTTTGTAAAAATAATGGACCATACAATTACAACCAGAAATAATGGTTAAAGAAAAAATATTGGCAACTAAAGTGAACTCAAATATATGAAAAGAGATGTTATCTAAAAAAGATAATCACTTCTAAATATAGCATCTACTGCTCAAAGTACAATGCAAGAAAAGATTGTAAATAAGCTAATTAACCCTGCATAGAAATAATACTCAGAAATAATTTGCATAAATGGACAAGTTCATAAGAGATAATAATTTAGAAGGGGTCATGAGCACCTAAGGAAGATCAAATCCCTGAAGGAAAAAATTCTAAGAACCAAATATGTCTTTCATTAACTTGAAAATTACTTGTACGTCAAAAGTTGCAAAATTGAAACTGTTAAATCTCTCTACTGCTAATGCTTCCACTAACTTTGAATATTTTCTAGTTGTGTATTGAGCTGCTTGAGCCATTTATTTATACAAGATGATGGAGAGGAAACCTCCTTGAAAGTATGTCTTCTTTCACTCCAAAAATCCTAAAAAACAAGATCATGCTCCCTGAGTGACCTCACAGCTATAGGGAGGAGTATTTAGTGCTCCAAGCTAGGCACATTTGATCTTCTTGTAGCATTGGAAAAATACCTTAAATCTCGTTGATTGGATATGCTCGTGATTTATGCCAAATATTATGAATATCATGGATCATAATCATATTAGCCACGTAGAACATGATAAATCTCTTTAACCTTCCTAATAATTCATTTAAGCTAATAAAACATTATAAAGTGCAAAAGGGGAGGTTTAATACAACTTTTATGCTCCTAGGAAATGTTAGATGGGTCTTACATTTTACCTAATTAGGAGGCCCATCAATCAACATACATACCAATAAGGTATTACTCTCCTTGAGGGCGTCAGCAAAGACTACACAAGTGGGTCATGTGCTAAATATTGAAGATTCCTCTACGTTACGACTCTACCAATAACCTTCCCACCATTATTCAACACGGGGAAGTGCTTTAAGAATCACAAAGGTTATCTTTTCATTGTAAAAAAATGGGTTAGAGAAATATGTATTCAATACATTTAACCATTTCTTCAAAGCATCTACATCTATCTGTCGTTGAAAAAAAGGATACTGAAGTTAAATTGTGCCTTTAAGGGTGTTGCACCTTCAAAATGGTAGTTAGATGAAGGTTCATGAACCATTTTTTGCATTCATCAAATAAATTGGGTGAATCTGTCCATCATCTTGCTCCTTTGTCACCTTGAGGATTCCTTAACAAATAGATTACTATAATATTTTTCTCCATCATCTCTCTTTTATTTTGCCATGGAAAGCCACTTGGGCGAGTGAGAGATCATTTCTAACTGAAACTAGCTTGAGACCAAACTCTCTATACTTTGACCTCGTTGGGGGTGTGCAATGAGAAACAAGAGGAAGCATATTACTCTAATACCACTAACCTAGACTACTTGAGAAACAAAAAGAAATACAAACAAGAAATGTTACAAACTCACATGAAGATATAGTAGAGAGCGTAGTAACATAGTGAAAACCCAACTCATTATAATATAGAAGAATCTTATAGATCAAACACTAGCTTAGAATGGTGGTATCTTATGTCTAAAAGAGATATGTTGGCTACTATTGTTCACCAAAAAAATATTACAAGAGGTTGAAAGAGTGACATTTTAATATAAAGAAAGAACCCTAGAGGTCCAAAACCCAAATTCTAGGAGTTGAAGGGCCAGATGTTTATGAGTTCAATTCTCAAGACTTTGAGACATATATTTGATGTCTACATTATAAAGGAATGAAGAGATGATCGTTTACAAAAGAAAAAAGTCATATAAATGTTACTATAAGTGGCATTTCATTTAAATTTGTCTTTTCACTAATTTGTTTTTTGAAAAATTTCATTATTTTATTTATTTAATATTATTTTATCATATCTTTATTTTATTTTATTTTTATATGTTAGGTTATTAGTATCTCTAGAGAATCATATTGTTTAGATGACCATCAGTATTTACATCTACATGGATCAATTTAGGACCAAAATAATTAGAGAAATAAGATAATCCAAATTGCAGCATTTTTAACTATTTAAATAAATAACCATAAAGTATTAGTTTAGATAAAAAGGAAAATCCCGTCATGGTATAAAATAGGAACGTACTCTTACCCATCAAGCAAATATTTTATGATGAATTTGTTTTTAAAATTGCCCTTCGCATTTTATTTTATATGTATTTTTCCTTGTCGCTTAATTATTATACACCATATATGGTTTTATTAATTTTTCAAACAAAGAAACAAATTATACATCACATTGCATTTTACATATCATATGTAGGCTTTCCTTTGATATAATTTAAAGGAGAGATTTATTAAAATTTAATATTCAAGTGCATGTTGAATGCATCTTGGACATTTGGATAGTGAAGTGTATCCTATCTTTGAGTTGTGTCCAATATCAAATGTTCAACGATCATGGAATATACATCATGTTAGTAAATCCAAAAACAAATGTAGCTATCTTTACTGACTTCATCTTGGTTTTAAGATAGATATTTAATAATAAAATTTATATACCACTTAATTACCGTTCAAATATATTTAAAAAAATTGCTTTTGTAATAATTCCACTGGTCATCGTACAATCTACTTAGTAGCGTGTCTGTCATCAAACCAGCCTTTTAATAATACTCAATGACTGGTCCCCACACATATTTAATATAAATCGATAGTTATAAAATGTCAACTGCTAATCAATTTGAAGGTCTACTGATTGATGTCTACCTAACTGCTAATAATATAATGTCATGCAAATATAAAAATGACTGACATACGATGAATCGATAATGAAAAGACTAATAAATGCTCATCAATTTTAACGAATTCATGCTGGACTGTAATTATTGGTGGCACAGGCTTTCATTTTAATAAAAGTCCTCGACTATTGCTGAATTATTTGAATGCTACATCCTTGAGCGGGAAACCCTGTCCCGATTAATAATTGCACCTGGTTTGTTTTAAAGAAGAAATAATTGGACCTTTGTCAACGACATCTATGACGTCATGTCCATCCAAGGAAAGTCAGTTGATTCTGCACGGAAACCTGTAAATTGTACCGTTATGGAATGCTGGAGATATAAATCGCTTACTCTAATGAGCGGAGGAATTGCTCAGAAAGTTATGGAAATTCCGGTCATATTTAAAGAAAATTTGGCCAGATTTTTGTAAATTCAAATTATAATTGTTAAACTTTAAAATTTAAATTGTCGTAAAAGTTTTCAATGGTGCTGAATCTATTTCCACCATCAACAATACGATTCAAATACTGCCTTTACAAAAAATTTTGAAATTTTTTTACCTGGATTCCAGCCACTTTTGGCCATCCCGGCAATTCCTCGGCCTAGTTAGACGACTCCAATATAAATTGGGAGTCGTCTATTGAGCTTGAGGAATTGTCCGAGGGTCAAAAGTGGTTAGAATTTGGGTAAAAAAAAATTTCAAAAAATCTTGTAGAAACAATGTTTGAATCGGTTTTTTGTGGTGAAAATGGATACAGTACCATCGAAAATGTCTAAAACACCTAAATTTTTTAAGTTTAACAACTATAACTTAAATTTACAAAAATCCAACCAAAATTTTCATAACTTTCCACGGAATTCAAATTCAATCAAACTGTCTGTCATTTGCATAGGAGGCAGTGAATCACGTGGTGTGGTCAGGTGCGACATAAATTGCTGTGACGAAAGAGTTCGTTATTTTGTATGTTTTCTGGGAGCATCAGTCCGTTGGGATTCAAATATTTGAAATTGAAGGTCTACGCTGCGTTGTCAGCTGCAAAATTTGTACGATACCGAAAAATCCAAAGATCTCACAGAAGCAGAAACCTGTGCAAGCCCGAACTAGGTTTACGCAATCAAGAGTTTTTTTTTTAAGTTGTTTATTGTAAAATCTGGTATTAGCTATTTTTAGGAATAATATCTATTTGTTATTTAGAGGGATAAAGGTAGATAATTTGGTTACATAGTCAAATAGTCAAACATCCCAAGTGGTTTATTGTAAAAATTTGGTATTAGCTATTTTTGAAAATAATACTTATTTGTTATTGAGAGGGATAAAGGTAGATAATTTGGTTAAAGGTAGATTTGAAGTAAATAATTCAGCTACATAGTTAAACATCTCAAAAGATTTGAAGTAAATAATTCAGCTACATAGTTAAACATTTCAAAAGATTTGAAGTAGATAATTCAGTTACATAGTCAAACATCCCAAAAAGTTTGAAATAGATAATTTAGTTACATAGTCAAACATCTCAGAAGCTTCTAACCTGGTGAGAAGTAAAGGGACGTAGATAGATAATTTACGTAATCAAATATCTGAAAAGATTTTGGTGGAAAAGGAAAGAAAAGAAAAAAAATAGATAATTCTGTTATATGGTCAAATATACAGAAATTCGAACCTGAGAAAAAAACAGTAAACTGTCCCCACCACGCTACCTAATCAAAATAAATCCTGCTTCTAAGACCAGCTACAGAACACACAAGGGGGTATATTGTCGCTTGGTGCCTATAAAGGAGGAGGCATAATGTTTTAGTAATGTGAGCGTAAAGGACTTGGGAGATCAGGCTTACGACTAGTTGTAAGGAGAGGGAAAAGGAAGAGTATAAGTTAATGGGGAACTGTATGTGGACAGGCTTTGGCGACCATGATGGTGTGTTGAAGGTAATAACTGCGCAGGGAGGGTTGTGTATGGCGCCGGCCAAAAATGATGATGACATGAATTGTAGAGCTATACCTACTATTTCTGGCCATCATGAAGGACTGAGTAAGGTAGACGTAACGCACGGCTTGGATTTGCAGTTGGCCGAGAGTGTGGCTCCGTGCCGGTTGTCTTCCGGAACGGCTGCGGATCTTCTGTCAAAGATCACTTATTCCGAGAAGGCGCCCACCCTGGAAGTCCTCCCATCTCATCAGAAGGGGGTTTGGAAAATCAAGTTAGTTATAACTGCAGAGCAGCTTGCAGATATACTCTCCCACCAGTCAAACACTGAAGCTCTCATCGAGAGAATGAGTTTGACAGCAGCTCATGCTAAATGCACTGCTAATATCCCCAGGAATGCTCAGAGATCCTCTCCATCTCCTTCTTCTCTGTCAGAAAGCCGTCAAATTGGATGTCTCGGTGGAGGTTGGAAGCCATCCTTGGAAACCATATCAGAGATCCCTAGTTTTATGAACAGTAAGTATTTATTACTGTATGTTTTAATTTCTCAGTCAATATTCTAGGTTAAACCATTTGATAATTAGATTAACCCATTTGATATTTCAATATTCTAGGTTAACCCATTTGATAATTGGTGACTGTAGATCGTGTTGTTTTTGGAGAAGAAGTAGATGCTCATTTAAAAATTATATTTGTCCTTTGATATTTGTTTTTGATGATCAGTGACATCTGTTTTTGATGATCAGTGAATGAGTGTAGCATCTATATTATATTTGGATGATTGAAACATTTATATATAGAAAGTTTCAATGTGTAAAAATGATAAGTAGAGTGTCTACTCTGAACTTACTTTTCTATATACATTTGGAGCAGTTTTAGTTTAGTGTGTGCCTAATGATGAGTAAAAGGTCCACTCTAAATTTAAGGACTTTTCTGCATACATTTGCCACAGTTTTCTCTATGGAATTTGATAATTATTCGGGAAAATGTTAAGAAAAATATTATCAACTGTTTGCTTGTTTATGATCAGTCCAGGTGGTTTCATAGGTCCTCTGCGTGGAGAAAAATCAAGTGAATGGTCTCAGCGGTAAAGAGCGGGGAGGTATCTATAACCTGAGGACGAAGATGGGAATAACAGAGTTCAGGTGTGATTATTCATTCCACTCCACTACGACTTTGAAACCAAACTCTGGTTTCACTGTATATAGAGATGGTCACCATTCTGCCCCTGTAAGACATCCTACAGGACAAAACATTGTAACAGACGACAACCTCGTTTTCTGTACTTCACCCTGTTTATCCCTCTCCCATGTATTGTATATACGTGTGTGTTTTTGCTCACCAAGCAGTCTGCCTCCAGAGAAGTGGGATTTTATATTCTCTTTTACCAATGATGGGCTTATAGAACGAAGCATCTATTTCTTCTTCTCCTGCTCTTCAAAAGAATGGTCATGGACTCCTGGTCTGCTTTATTCAATGATAACAGGTAATTTTGTACCGGGCTATCAGGAATGTACAGTTCAATTTATTACTTAATAAACATGGGTGTCATATAGTCATAACCAGGATGCTGAGTCAGATGGAAACAATAATTTTTATAAGTGTGGCACAGACCATGATATCAATGCCATGGGTATGGGTTAGGTCAGTATATCCACACGCATAAATATCACACTATCCAAAGCCTCAACACTAAAATTTATTGTTGATTTTATATGTTTGCACATATCAATGTGGTTAACTTTAGTACTTCCAGAGGATTTGAGTTTGAAATATAAAATCTTAAGGGTTATAAGGTAAGCTTGAAAAAGCACATAATATATCATAAAGAAGCACAATCTTATTTACAATATTCAAATTTTAAATAATGTGTATGATCTCCACAATGCATTTCATCATAATGTATTCAAAAGTCAAAAAGTTTTTACGAAAGTTGTTTGTGGTGGTTTTGGGTTTGATTCAAGGGCTCGCGTCGTTTTGGGTTTGATTCATGGTTTTTGAGATTTACTAGATTTATTTAGAGCTAAAGGACGTTTTCTTTTCATAACCATAGTTAAAGTGTCATACTTATTTTTGATACAAAAATGTCTTAATGTCCCCCATATCTCACTTGCTTGTTAAATACCCTTATAACAATATTGTTTGATGGTTTTAGACCTAAGTCATTGCTTTTAATCATTATAAACATTTTTTTGTGTCCAAAGTGTTTATTTTAATTCTTCAACAATGGTTGAATCCCCAAGACACATATCTAGTACTAAAGTCATCCAAATGGCATTTATGTCCCACTAAAGGAAAAAAAGTCCCCTAAATAGGTCTTTTGTAGTGTATTAACATTGGTTAAGGCCTCAAGAAGCATCATTCATTGATAACAAAAATATTTTAACCGTATATAAATTCCCTATAGAAGTTGGCATGGGTACTCAAGGCCTCTTTGATGACACCTAAGTCCTATAAGTTTCCCTATACCCTAGGGGTATAGGTTCCCCCTAAGAGTGGTCAAACCCCCAATAATCATATTTTGTAGTAAACCTTGGTAGATATAACAGAGAATAAACCATAATACTTCATAAATAAACCATTGAACACCCAAGGTAACAAATATTATCCATGAAAAACTCATCCATAAACTACCATTGATATTCCACTAAATAGTTTGTCACAACATAACTACAATTATTATATTAAAACTCTGAAATTCTACACTATTATAGATTTATTATATTTATGGATATGTATATTTACTATTGATAGTGCATGCATCCCAGAACAACAAAATAAATTTTCACACAAGATATGCTCCCTTGAAAAAGCACATAATATATCATAAAGAAGCACAATCTTATTTACAATATTCAAATTTTAAATAATGTGTATGATCTCCACAATGCATTTCATCATAATGTATTCAAAAGTCAAAAAGTTTTTACAAAAGTTGTTTGTGGTGGTTTCGGGTTTGATTCAAGGGCTCGCGTCGTTTTGGGTTTGATTCATGGTTTTTGAGATTTACTAGATTTATTTAGAGCTAAAGGACGTTTTCTTTTCATAACCATAGTTAAAGTGTCATACTTATTTTTGATACAAAAATGTCTTAATGTCCCCCATATCTCACTTGCTTGTTAAATACCCTTATAACAATATTGTTTGATGGTTTTAGACCTAAGTCATTGCTTTTAATCATTATAAACATTTTTTTGTGTCCAAAGTGTTTATTTTAATTCTTCAACAATGGTTGAATCCCCAAGACACATATCTAGTACTAAAGTCATCCAAATGGCATTTATGTCCCACTAAAGGAAAAAAAGTCCCCTAAATAGGTCTTTTGTAGTGTATTAACATTGGTTAAGGCCTCAAGAAGCATCATTCATTGATAACAAAAATATTTTAATCGTATATAAATTCCCTATAGAAGTTGGCATGGGTACTCAAGGCCTCTTTGATGACACCTAAGTCCTATAAGTTTCCCTATACCCTAGGGGTATAGGTTCCCCCTAAGAGTGGTCAAGCCCCCAATAATCATATTTTGTAGTAAACCTTGGTAGATATAACAGAGAATAAACCATAATACTTCATAAATAAACCATTGAACACCCAAGGTAACAAATATTATCCATGAAAAACTCATCCATAAACTGCCATTGATATTCCACTAAATAGTTTGTCACAACATAACTACAATTATTATATTAAAACTCTGAAATTCTACACTATTATAGATTTATTATATTTATGGATATGTATATTTACTATTGATAGTGCATGCATCCCAGAACAACAAAATAAATTTTCACACAAGATATGCTCTCGGAAACCCTTTTGGGAAAAAACCCAACTCGAAGTATAAAGAAGTATGGCTTGTGGTCGTGCTGCTACAATGAACAAATCCTTTGTGTGTGCTCTACCTCTTATCCCTCTTGGCTATTTTTTCTCAGCTATGGAACAAATGCTCTCAAAAGAATGGAATACATTTTTCTCCTTACGGCCCACTTATAACACAACCCGATAGCCTACTAGTGGTTAGGTTTGACTCTCTCAAATCTTAACCAGATTTACAACATTGACTCTTCTAAAGTCTTCTACATCATAATCAGATGGCTAACCCATTTTCCATGACTAATGGGGGTTGGCATGACAAAGTTTTACTCCCAAAAAATGTCATTTGATGCCTCAAAATTTTTAGGTCCCACTGGTAAAAACGATCTCGTGCGATGGTTCCTCCCCCTTTTCCACTCTGAAAGCCTCGAGATGGATGACAAAAAATATAATGCTCTAATATAAATTACACCTCTCCATTTTGGGAGGTTCTTGGTCCCCTAAAACTTTTACTGAATGGGGTTGGGAAATATTTCCTCCACCTTCTCTCTAGTGTACCATTTAGCTTTGCCTATAAGTTGTCCTTTAAACCTAATCTACCAAAGGTCATGCTTCCTATGTCTTGTAGTTCAGGACCTCTTCTACAATGTTATATCTTTTGTTAACTCCACCTCAAATCTGGTGCCAAATCCTCCATAGAATGTAGGATCTATTCCTCTTCCTGATCTAGCATGGAAGGCTCCTAGAGTTTCAAATTCTCCAAATTCACAACTGAGTAAATGCACATATATGGTGGTAAACTAAGTCAATATGCATTATCACACACCTTTTCCAATATCTCGAAGTGAACATACCTCAAAGCCTTGATTTTCTTACAAGGCCATTGTAGCCTCTCCTTGTTCAATTGTAGCCATACTCCGTCACCTACCTGGAACGACTTCTTAATTGTTCTATGATGATCATTCTTGGCATTATTTTTCTCTTCCTATTTCAGTAGTGTCTCTTGCATCTATATATGGATCTTCTTGATCTTTTCTACAAAAATTTTAGCCCTCAAGGCATCTCATGTAAGATCTTCAGTCACTCCTCCTTTCTTCCCATATGCAATGTCCAGAGATGAAGGCAGTAAATGTCCAAAACAAGTCTCAAATAGGGACTTTCCTATAGAAGTGTGGATTTCTTTGTTGTAAGGATGTTTTATATATATATTATAATTATATATATATATATATTAATTATATATATATATTTAATTATCAAATTTTCATCCCATTTCTTTGGATGCTTCTGGTTTGTTAAACTCACATGGGGAGCGAGAAAGATAGGAAAGATAAATCATGTAGTTCAATTTTTATTCACAAATGATATACATTTATAGTACATTATGTAATTGTTGGGATTCACATCCCAGGGTCTCTTGGACTGCTTTTGTCCATTCGACTTCCACACTAACCCATTTAGGATTAGGTGTCCAACATTCCCCCCTTAATCCGAAGGGTTATGTATGAGTCCAAGAAGAGAGCTGTAATACAA
>APFE031059349.1:524613-557328 GCA_000404065.3 Pinus taeda
AGGAACTAATCCCTTGTTGAGAGGAGCTATCCCTTTGAAGCAGGATTCTATCCCTTTGAAGGAGGACCTGGTAACTGCTCTCCATTGCACTATAAATTGAGGCATTGGGTTAGTGGCTAGGGAGGTTAGAAGCTGAACTTTTGAGGGTAAATGCTAGTGAAATCAAGACTTCCTATTTTAGCTTAAGAGGAGAGATCACATACCTTTTTGGCTTCATTGGTGAGTGAGTGAAGCTTGTCAAAGTAGAGGAGACTTCTTGTTGGACCCTGGGAGGAGCTTGTACAGCGTCAAGGCAATGGTTGTAAAGTTCTTCTTTGAATTAATACAATCAAGCTCATTTTTATCAATAAGTATCTTATGTTATTTTTTTGATGGACTCCTTGACTTTCATGTTAAATATGTTTTATAATACTGGTTATTCAGGTGCTATTTAATCATTTGCCTTGTTTGTGTTTGTTAGGTTTGCGACAAAGGAACTTACTTGGATCAAAGGAGCGAAGGCATCCCCAAACTTACGTTGGACATGAGGTAGGCCTTAAACATATTTGTTTTCCATTATTTATAAAGCGCATTTAGAGAAAGATAGTGTCTGGTTGGTTTGCTTGTCATTAGGTTTTCATTAGATTCTAGGAAGGTTTATCTTGTCCGCAAGATCGACTCATTCTGCGTGACAAACTGTGTTAGGTCAAACGTTGCAATTTTCTCAAGGAAGCCTATCTGACTGTATTACACAATTTTTGAGCCCACATGCCGCCCTCTGTTATACCTCGCAATTTTCTCAAGGAAGCCTATCATACTGTATTGCACAATTTCTGAGAGCGGAAGGTGATGCTACCTAGAATTGCAAAATTTTTGTGGCGAGCAACTGTCCTAGGATGAATTGCACAATTTTTAAGAGGAATAATTATGCAATTCTAGAACCCAACTGGGTTTGCACAATTTCTGAAGGGAAGGTTTGTTCCCCTCCAGAATTGCACAACTCCTAGAGGGAGCTGCTCAACCAGCAACTAACATCAAGTCGGGAAAGCCCCCTGTGAAGGAGGTAGAACAAACTTGCATGAACAGGCTGAAAATACTCTATGAAACAACTGAAGATGATGTGCTTGATAGTGCAAGACATGCTGATGAGGATGGTTGGTAGGGAGGCTCCAAAACAAAGCTAGGGAAAATTTTTAGAGGTTGGTTGTAGCTGCTACAACACTTGGCGACACACTGGTAGAACTTCATCTCTCTGAATGGACCTTGTTCGTGAAAAGCAAGTCTAACACCTTCGGAAGTATTTTTCAATTCTCTATTCATCTTAGTTTCCACACTTTCTTGATTGTAATATGTAGCATCTACCAGGTTCTTGGTCAGTCGATACACATTCCAAGCGAAGCCAACATAGTTGTTTCGATTGGGGATGAGGGGTATATTTGTGCACAATTCATATGGTCGTCATAGTTTTAGATTTATCTCTGGCGTTGATCTACCACCAACATGCCTAGATAGTACCCTGGAGGAGTCACGCAGGAGCACAAGCATCGTTTTGCTACCAGTGAGCCTGTTTAATACCCCGTCAGAGTTACTTGCAACACCTCTCTACATAGGAAGCCTTTCTCTTCTTTCACCTTATTCATTTTTCATTTTTTTTGAAAATTTTCACCTTTTCATTTTTTCAAAATTTTTCACTTTTTCACTTTTTCATTTTTCATTTTCATAGCTGTGCATGGCACTTATTCATTTGAGAGGTAGAAGAGGGATCCTGACTTAATGAGATTAGAATTGGTTGCTCCTTTAGAGAAGTAGTTTATATATCCTCTGACATGCTTGTTATTTTTTTTCCCCTCACCTTACTCTACTTGACAGAGCTGACAAAGATTAACCCAAAAAGACTGACTAGAGTAGGTGATACTAGTTCGCACACAAGCATTATGTTTTCACCAAGCTTAACTTCAAAGAGTACTTATCTTCCATTGATGTATCATGGACTAAAGGAAACAAGTTGTTACATAAGAGGCAGGACAACATATAACCAAGTATTGATAGTTGTACAAGTCCTCTTGTACTTTACCCAGCTTGTTTCAAGAGACACACACGGTCCATGCAAAACTAACTTCAATTTTGTTCTCAGAACTCTTCCAAAGCTGGCAAGAAGATGAAGTCTTCTGCTAGAGGAAGTGTCCCAGATTGCCTACTGAAGGCATGTTCATGGGCATCTGTGTCTCTGGCTACAACTGTGAAACTGGTGTGGCAGGTTGTGGCTCAGGCTCGCTTGATGTGGCTTTGAAGTTTGTAGATGACCATCATTTTCCCCCTTGTCAGATACAAGGTGAGAATATGGAGAAAACTCAACTGCAAGACTGTTCAATATTCTGGAACAAGTTCTGACATGTGTTTGGAATATCTTCTTGGCTGTTGATGCCCATTGCCAAGATGAATCTTTGTTCTTGCAGGACATTTGTTTTTGAAGCATCTATTTGAAGAATGACTGGTTTTATGACAGTGCTTACATGGATGAAGATAAAAACAGTGATCTTTCAAATGGCCAACTCGATCACAGTGTTGGCATTTCACGATCTGTTGTTGTTGTTGTTGCTATGGAAGAGGAGCAGAGTCTAGAACAGTTGGAGCTGAACTATCATGAGGAGCAGGTGAACTGTCATGAATGAATCCAGCACTTTGAAACTGAATGGGATTGGCATAATCTGGAATATGAAAGGACAAGTCCTTGTCATATCCAAGACCAGTTATGTACTTGTTGTGGACAAGCTGCTCCCAAGGTATGATGATGGGCTTGAGAAGTGCAGACTGAACTTCTACATCTTCATGTAACCTTGCTGCTTTGTTTGGTACTAAATCTGAATGAACTGTAACATTCTGCTGATGGGTGGTTGTCTCAATGTTCTGGACAAAAACAGGTTCAGAATGGTGTCTATTTTGATGTATCTCTTCTTGCTATCGCTATGATTCAAGCTGTAAAAAATCAATCTTTTCTTGTGCATTTTGCAAATAAGTTTGAATATTGGTGAGAAAATCCTTGCTGATTTTGACTGTACTATCCATAATAGAAAGCATTAGATTGTCCACTAACTCTAATATTGCACTAATTGGAGCCATTTTTAATCCTCAAAAAATAGTAAAACAATGAGGAAAAGATGGACACCAATTGCTCTTCAAATCAATAAGCTTGTAATAGATTCAGCAGACATAATGGTGATATTCAAAAAACAGACTCCTCACTCAAAAATGAACTTTCTTCAATTCACCTGAGAATTTAATTTCCAACAAATTAGGAATCAAATCAATACATATCTTCCTGTGATCTGTATGCCTTCTCCAACGCTACCAAACCATTTCACTATTCAAAAGATCATCGAACATAAACAAATCAGCTCATTAGAGTTACACTCAAACACTCATATACACGCAGGAAACATCACAACTTCGCTTTTTCTGAAATTGCCCCTTTGCAAGCTTCTTGGATACAATGCAACTAGATTTATTGAGTTTACAATCTTATTTAAAGACGAAAATGAGCTTTATCAATGAAGCAAAGACTGTATGGATGGATCAAATCACATTTTTCTGCAACGTGAATATGCCTTCAGTTTTTCTCAGATAAATGTTGTTTCCAATGAGCTAAAACAAATGAGTCAATCAAAGAAAATTCCACTCATTATCTTGCACAACAGACGTACAAGAGGACGACTTGCCGATAGTCCTAGAAATAAACAATTAATTGTGAACTGGAGAAAAGCTGGTGCACTTTACACCACACCAACAGGATCAAATGATGACTGGTACTGGTTATATGATGCTGTGAAACTAAAATGCTATGACAAGCAGAGGTCCAGGGTTCCGTATGCCACCTCCATATTCAATTGTAATTCAGGAATCTGAGATGGGCTCGTGGCACATACCCATAGTGGGCGGAGATGACATTGAGACACCAAGAATCTGGATGTGTATTACAAGGCCTAAACAGATTGAGCTTGAAAAGAGCAACATTCCTGCATCTTACGAAAGGAGTTCTTAGAGTTTCTTGCCACTCTCAGCTTTTAAAAATACTCATGGAGAAGGATGCTAGGCTTTGGCCGTGAAGGAGCTGTTCACGTCAAAACAAATGGTGGAATGAAATCGCCTCCAGCCAAAGAACAGGTTGAGCATTGAATATTCTCGATGGGATTCTTCTGCTACAAAAGTAGAGTTCTTTAAGTTGCATGAAGATTTGCTGTGGACTTGGCTCTTCTACTTCGAGCTCTCAAAAGCAGTGTTAGTATGGATGGTAAAAAAACTACCAATGTTTATCATAATGTAAAAAATATCAGAGCCATATTAAGCCTGTTACAAGCAGCCATAAATGAGAATACACGCGCTATATTAGTAACTGTAAACGTCGGATAGTCGTGATTTGCAGCACTGGAATTAGGGGACATATTGTGCATTTTGAGCTCTCAACTTTCTTTGTTCGTATTCCTCTCTGAACTCTTTATTCGCATTCCATAATCTCATGAACTTTTCAACCTCCAGCCTCGATCAACCTTCACTCTATACAATTTGGAAGTCAGCTTCTCAGTGGAAGCCCGTCATTTGGGACAAACATCGGCGGTAAGGACAGAATCATCCATGTTGGCCGGACACTTGAAGATTTATAAAAGGCCATTAAATAATGGAGCATCAAATTCCCAACAGTTTGCACGTCTCTTGGAAAGTTGGGAAACTTACAAAATCACAACCCAAGAAACCATGAATGCGATGTTGTGAGTATGTGATGAAATAGCCGAACAAACTTACAACACCCATCTGCTCCTAATTTCTCTGTGCGGAAAACCATTACTGAGTAGTTGGACAGTATGGAGGCTGAAATGAGTGTCAATGCCAATGGGAAACCAGAAAAAGAGGAGGAGAAGGAAAATGAGAAGGAGAAAGTGAGCAGTTTAGCTGAGAGAGGAGGGAGTGTGGCTTTCGTTCGCAACTTCTATATGACAACGATCACCGCCAGTTGAAGAATCTAACAGGAGTCAGTATATGGGCAGTAGCATAAGGGAGCACTGCCAAAAGGGAGCACCGTTATGCTACAACACACTAGTCAACACAGTGTAGATCATAGTGAGCCATCGCTCTCAGTTTATCAGCACACCGAGGCAACGTGGAATTGAGCACAATCAGCCACCACTTCATGCTCATCGCACCACATTTTTTTAGCAAATTTTTCATGCTCAGACACCATTCACTAGGACCACGACCACGTATATGTTGGTTCTTTCAGTGCATCAAATGCTGGAGTTGAGTAAGGAAGCAAATGATAGTGCATATGAGTGCATATGGTGTGAGTTTTGAGAGTAGATAGTAGTGCGTATAGTGTTGAGAGAAGATAACAATGCGTATGAGAGCAGATTCGAGTCAAGCATTCCACATAGAAAAATGGTGATACCTCACAAAAAAATGTAACTTTTATGTAAATCAGAGAAAAACACCACGCAGCACTAGAGAGCAGCGCTATTAGACTGTCGGAGCAGCAGCAGGAGAAGCAGTGCTATTAGGCTGTCGGAGCAGCAACAGGAGGAGCAACGTTTTTATGAAAACGCATCTGATAACATGTCAGATTCACAGCGTATACAAAAAATCATAAATATGTCAGGGCAGCGTAGGTGTGGTAGAGAGTAATGGCACAGATCAGTAGTTACACGGATATAAAGGGTAAAGGGAGCTGGGACCTGTGCTCTGATACCATGTTAAACTCACATGGGGAGCGAGAAAGATAGGAAAGATAAATCATGCAGTTCAATTTTTCTTCACAAATTATATACATTTATAGCACATTATGTGACCATTGGGATTCACATCCCAAGGTCTCTTGGACTGCTTTTGTCCATTCGACTTCCACACTAACCCATTTAGGATTAGGTGTCCAACATGGTTGTATCCCCAGAGAAGTTCACAAAAGTCCTATTGACTACATCTATTTGTTCATCTATCTGTGCATGGAATGTTGTAGACATCTTCAACTTCTTGTCCATATTCTCCCATAATGTAGTCCAAAATGAATTGGGAAATCTCATATCCCTATTTGAAACGATGCTCCTTAGTATTCAAAAGTGCCCCCAAACCTTTCCAAAGAGAAATTTCATTGTTTCTTGCCCACTAATGGTTTTTTTATAGGGCATCAAAACACACATCTTACTAAACATGTCAATTACCATGAACAAGTAGTCATGTCCCTTCCTAGTTGTTGGTAGATCTCCCATAAATTCCATGGAAATGTTTTCCCAAGGATGAGTGGGTATAGATAAGGGTTGATATAGACCTTTCTTATTGCAAGGCTTTCTAGTACAACAAAAAAAACATCTTCTTATGAACCTAGCTACCTACTCTTGCATATTGAGCCAATACACATACTTATTCAAGTTGGCCATAGTCTTCCCTACACGAAAGTTCCTTACCACTTTGGAGGTGTCATCCTCCCTAATTAGTTGCAATATCTCACATTTACAAACACATAGCGTATTCAACCTGTAGAGTAACCATCCTAGATATGGTGGTCATTGGTGTTATTGACATCGTGCACATGATTCTGACTCTACAATTTTTGAAACACCACCTTGAAGTCCTCATCCTCTAAATATGTTTTTCTATATGCATCATCGGTTAGTGGCTCCCTGTGCATAAGGCTCCCCAAAGCTATGATATTTGGTGTGGGTGGCCTTAAAAGCATGTTGCCCAACTTGATTATTCTTCCCTTCTTGTACTTGATCACTAAATGAAAGTGCTATAGAAACCCCATTCACTTGTAATGCCTGGTCTATTGTAGCTTACTCTGAGCCCGCACGTATTGTAGTGGCTTATGATCTATGTGTATTATTGTCTCCTTTTCCATCATATATTTCTTACAGTTCTTCACATCTTGCACCAGAGAATAGAGATCCTTGTCATAGGTAAGGTAATTAAAAACTACCGCATGAAATACTTTAGAAGGGTAGCATACATGTCTTCCTCCTTGCATAAATACTACTTCCATAGCATACCCCCTCACATCTATCTCCACTTCAAAGGGTTGCTATAATTTTGGTAATTCCAGAACTAGTGCTTGAATGATCATCTTCTTTAACTCCTCAAAATCCCTCCATTGACCCTTTCCCCATTGGAAACTCTTACCACTTTTTGTTATGACATGGAGGGGTGCTGCTACCATTGAAAATGAGGCTATGAATTTCCTTAGGTATTTTGTTGGCCCAGTAAAATTCCTAACCTTAGATACATTAATAGGCACTGACCATTTCAAGATGACATCCTTATTTCTAATATCTATCTTCAGTTCACCTCCACTTATCACATACCCTAGATACACCAAAGAATTATTTGCAAACTCTAACTTCTTGAGATTTGCAAGCAACTGATGCTTCTTTGATATCTCCAACACCTCCATCAAATGTGAAATGTGCTATTCCTAGGTAACATTGCATACCAGTATATCATCCAAATAGACACTAACAAATGAATTTATGAAAGGGTGCAATACATCATCCATTAGTCTCTTAATCAGATTAGAATATTGACTCTTCTAGAGACTTCTACATCATAATAATATGGGTATCCAATTTTCCATGAATAATGGGGGCTGACGTGGCATCCTCTCGAATTGCGGTGGTGAAAATGGAAGGTCAACTTCAAAGTGGAATAGCTTTCGCATATGGACCCCGATTGACGCAATTCTTGCACCGTTGGAAAATTCTTTGTGTAGAATAGCATGAAATGGTGTGGTGCTAAAAAACAAAATTTTTACCCCCAAAAAATGTTGTTTGATGCCTCAAAATTCTCTCGGAAGGTTTCAAATCCGGTTTTTCCAAATTGGGTCCTGCCGATAAAAACAGTCCCGTGAGTTGATTCCTCCACTTTTTCCACTGTAAAATCATTGGCATAGATGAAAACCAATATACTGATCCAATCTAGATAAGAAACACAATAATATATAGGGAAGAAACTTTAGGGTAGACTAACCATTTGGGTATTAATGGAGCTCTATGCCAAATACACCTTATTATTATGGGTGATAGAAAAAGTGGGAATGGGGTTAGTAAGAATATTCTCATGCACAAACCACACACACATTAGTGATTTTATAACTTCAATATTTTTTGAATTTCCACCAAGCCACATTCCAAGTTGGCCTTGTTAATAAATCCTCCTATGTGTTCTTTATGGCATGCACAACCTCATATTGGGAAGAAATAGAATGCACATAATCTATTATATACATAGAAATATGTAAAAAAATAAAAATCACCATAAATAAAATCACATTATAGAAAAATGATGAAGATGATATTTAAAAAAAATCAATTTAAAAAAAAATAAAAAAATTTCTAATCATCTTGCAAAATAGGTTTAACTCTTTCCACATTCATCTTGTAATAACAACTCTAATTGGATAAACTATGTAAATCACAATGCATATAAAGCTTATATTGAAGGGTCATAGGGTTAGCATGGATCATAACTTATCTAAAATTTACAGCTAGAACACATAGGTTATGTTAATTATCAAAACTTGCTAAAAAGACAACTAATAATATCATGAAGCATGTTGAGCATCAATGGCTTTCATCTCACACATGCAAGAAAAGTGTCATGATTTTCGAAATTCAAAATGACTTAGTTTTTTTTTGTAAATGAGTTGAAAACAACCTGGAAGTGGCATGGTCTTTGACTTGCAACCTATATCTCTAAAATAGAAAACAAATGATGTCATCAAGAGAGTGAAATAGTGAAAATTTTAAAGTGACACGTGAAAACAAAGTGTCATGTTTGGAATTCCAAGTGTCTTGGTAGTTTCATAAAATTTGGAATACAATGTCTCTCTCCCTCGCTCCCTACCTACCTTCCCCACCCTCTCTCTCTCTCTCTCTCCCTCTCCCCATTCCCCACTATCCCTCTCTATTTTCCTCCTTAACTCTCCCTATTCCTCCCTCTCCCTCTCTAACTCCTAACATTCTTTCTCTCTCAATCTCCACTTCTCATTCACTCACTCTTTGTCCGCCTCTTCCCTTCCTTTTATCACACTCCCCAATTCCCGCCCCCCCCTCTCACTCTCTCTCTCTTTAATTCTCTATATATCTATAAATATTCCTCTCCTCCTTCCCAACCACTACCTATTTTCCTCTTTATATCTCCCTCTTCCTCCCTCTCCCTCTCTAACCCCTAACTTTCTTTCTCTCTCATTCTCCACTTCTCACTCACTCACACTCTCCCCCCTATCTCCTTCCTTCTCTTCCACTCCAAAATTATACCTCTCTCTCATGCTCATTCCCTCTCTCCTCCTCTCTCCATCTTCTTACGTCTCCCTCATTGTGCCCCTCCCCTCCACACTCTCTTTCTCTCTCTCCCTTCCCAAAATACCCCTGCCCCCTCTCTTTATCTTGTCTCCTCTATCACCCTCCATCCCACACCCTCTCTCTCTCTCTACCCATTATCACCCTTCTCTATCCTCCCCTTCCCACCTCTACACCTTTCTCCTCCTCACTACCTTCATCCCTCACTTCCTTTCTCTCTTTCTCATTAACACACTCTCCTTCCCTCTTTTTGTGTGTCCATATTCCTCTTGCTCCTTCCCTTCCTCTCTCCCTATATTTCCTTTTATCTCTCAACCTCTCTTTAAATGTTTCTCCCTTTCCAACACTCTCCTTCTATCTCTCCCACCTTCCCTCTCTCACTACCACCACCCCACTCTCTATATCTTTTTCTCTCCTCTCACTTTCCAAACTCTCTCTCATCCATGTTTCTTCTCTTTTCCTATGCCCCTCTATCCCTCCCTCAATAGGATAATTTTGATGTAAAAAATGGACCTCAAAACAAAAAATGTAGTAACAAATCTAACTTTAGAGATGTTAAGATTCAAGATAATGATGGCATCCTTGGGGGAAAATATTTTTGAGGGAAAAGAATAAATCTAATTTTCTTTATTGTATTTTTGGATTATATCCTTAAGGGTTTACTAAAATGTCAAGTGCAAACACTTGTTGGATGCATAATTGAGATCCACATCCAAAGAGTACCCACTCTACATACTTTTGAGTAGGAGCACAAAAAAATTGAAAATGAATTTAAAAATTGTGTTTCTTGGAAGTGTGCTTATGCATCTAGCAAGTGCTTACACTCAACATTTGAGTAAACCTATAAGGACATAAGTCAAAAATATAATAAGAAAATGTAGTTTTCTTTCATTTTTTGAAAAAATCTTAATTCTTATTTCATAATTTTCCTCAGGAGGCTTATTTTAGACATAAAATTCCAATAATTCTCTCTTTTCTCCCCGCCCCATTCTCTATGTATTTGTATCTTCCTTTTCCCTTCTATCCATTTCTCTCCCCCCTTCATTATGCTCCCAACCACATCTCTATTCACTCATAATTAATAAACTAATGTAGAGAATAATACTTCATAGAATACATAGAACTAAGCATATACCTACTATATTATGTTGTGTTTTTCTTCCCTAGGGCATCTATGAGGGAGTGGAAACATGAAGACTGATATTATTCCATATAAAATTAATCTAGAGAATTAGTTCCCACAAAATCAAACTAGTTGTTACAAATAAAAGCCAATGAAAAAGAAAATGAAGGAACTAAAAAATAAAATCTCATGAAAATCAAAAGTAACATAGAGAGAATGAAACCCAAGTTGAGATAATATGCCAGTCTAATATGAAGAAAAAAAACATGAAATAAAATCAATGTTGATGATGCTGTGATCTATGATTTCATAGTGCATTCATCCACTACGTATTTTCACATTGCACTCCCTCACTCTCTCTCTCACACACCTATGCACCTCTCCCACTTCACTCCCTATCTCCCATATATCTCTCTTCTCTCTCTCCCCTACCCAAATTCTCTCTCTCTCTCTCTCTCACACACACACACACACACACACCTATACACCTCTCCCCCTTCACTTTTGTTGATGGTGTTGGACCCGCCAACATGTCAGGGGATCTCCCCAATAAGAAGTTTCAATTAGACCTTAGACTATTTGGTGTAGGAGTCCCAATAGTGGGTTGAAAAGTATCGCCCTAACTGCGTTTTCGCACAAAGGTAAGTAATATGCCCCTGTTGGTAGCAAGGGTGTGACATATGTAGCAAGTCAAGGAAGGTGAATGAATGGTTCTAAAACACAGAGGGTGAGGTGAGTGCTCCTCTTGGAAACCTATGATAGCATGGAGTTAAGAAGGGAACACACGAGTAAAGATGCACCACAAAATGGAAGGAAAGTTAGCTAGAAATCCAAAGTGATGGTGAAACCAAAAACACATTTCAGTAAGATTCATACATACGTATACAGAAAATAGCTACACATGCATGCGTAAGAAAACAAATACATATATCATTTAGAGTAAATAGATAGCTAAAATACAATATGGCATATGCATGAAACATGTTGGCTTTGTTATATTAAGAAGTGTAAGTTCTAGTCATAGAATACATTCATGACAAACCACTAGTTCTGACAGTGGAATGTTATAGTCGTTGTTGCTTTCTCCTCAAAAGAGATATACTAGCTCTGCGTAGTGGAGAAGTCAAGGTTCATTACGATATTGTCCAAGCCTTCTCTAAGATACTCCTATCGGAAGCTTGGATGACTGAAAGCCTTTATAATGATTTATGAGGTTCTATTTATAGCGAAGGGTGGGGTGACCCTTGACATTCCCCTTTGCGACTGTTCATCTATCCTCATGACTCTTCAACTTCTCTATGACTATTACATTCAACTATAAACACTTGAAATTCCACTTGAAAAGACGTTACATATAATCCGTACATGTACCCATGTGAGACAAAACGGCTTAGGCAAGCCATGCAGGACATCACTAACACTCAGACCATTGTGGTGAGAACAACTCTTTGACATCCGTGTGATGGATGATGGTGGCAAACTAATGCCAAGCTTGGTCGTCTGTGATGGTGTCCGTGCACTCAATGGTGACTTCCTGCTAAAAGCGATCTCTTGCCTCTGTTGCATCCACGTACTCTAATATGGCCCCTATGTCCAACTCATTTGATAGCATGAACATCATCATCTTGAGTGTGACTGGACCAACAACATACTAATGCATAGTGTCTTTGCTGATCTCCAAGTGTGTGTTGGTGACCATGCACATCAACTTGTCGAAGTACATGTTTAGCTCTAGTCGGACGTGCTTCTTGTCTTTGCCTCAATGAGTGTGCCAAATGGGTGGGATCGCATGCGTGCGCAGAATGACATGAATGGTGTTGAATTCCCTTACATGCGATCAACAGCACTGCTCACCTTGTCTGCTCCATGACAACTGCTGGGATGGATCTATAGCTTGAGTGGGTGAAGTTTCATCTGTCTGTGCATATTGCATCCCCTCCTGTACCTGTTCCTACTGCAACTCATTCTCTCTCTGTGCAGCTCCCGTTCTTCCTTGAGTTTCCACTTCAGCACATGCAAGTCCTTCTATGTTTCTCTCTCTGCCTTCACATGGTATTCATGTCGCACCATCACCTCATAGCCTTAGTCTCCAAAATTGCTTTCATCATAAGTGGATCTGCTTGAGCTTGCAACTTTGTTTCGCCTTTGTGTTATCACAACCTTCCTCTTGCATTCGTTGCGTGCAGGTGTGTTGCCTTCTGATGATGATGGTGTTACTTGTTATGATGCTGCTTCCATATTATCTTGATGTCCTTATCGATGAACAACTTGATGTCTTCATAGGTAGGCAACCTCATAGACACTTGCTTGGCTGCAACCCTCGTTGTGCTCTCAACGGTGTCCTTTGACTCTACTCTCCTGAAGGCCATTGTACTTGTGTTGTTGAGAGACAGATGAACACCTATGCTGCCTGGACACATAGCAACACTCATGGAAAGCAATTTTTCAGTCGAAAACCAAAACAAACTTGAGGACTGACATGTAACATACAGGTGTGACTGATCGTGAAGGTTGCGTAATTTCCACTGGGAGGTTAGGAGACTGACTGCCAAAACCGTGGAAGGCACAGTCTGGGCTATCAAGAGGATGACTGACTACTGGAACTACAAAATTCACAGTCCAACCTGGGCTACTGAGGATTGAAACTGCGCAATGCATAATTTCAGTCAACAGTGACATGCAACCAGCAACCCGCATTGCGTAGTTTCTGGGGCCAGCAGGACACTGCCTCCAAGAATTGCATAATGCAAGCCTAGAGTTTAGTGTTGCACCAAACTTGTGAAATTTCTAGAGGGAAGGTAGAGCCTTCACTTCCAGAAATGCGCAGTGCTAGTTGGGCAAGGCACGGTCCGGGCCAAGGCAGGCCAGGTCGGCCGATGGGAAACTGAAAACATGAGAAGTCTGAATGCATGATGAGATGACTGCAAACAAGAGTGAATGATCATACATGTAAACAACAAGTGCAGGATTCATAAAATGGGAAATCATGCATGTGTGTGAAGCGAGTCGTCGCAACGACGACTGTTCGTGCAAAAACAATGTTATGCATGCAACAACAGTGAGATGCAAATGAAAGCTAAAATGATGCTTCTACAAGATAACATACATCGAAACAATAGTAAGCACTCACTGAAATCAAACAGACATCACTCACATAAAGAGAAACACAAAAAGTGATAGAAATGCAGTGCGAGACATGAAAAGCGAGCTTACCTCGAAACAACCGAGTTGAATGTGCTGACGACTCCTAGATGTAATGTGGGATGTGAGAGCTGCAAGGTTGATGTGAGGAATGAACTTCTTAGCATCCGATTGATGAGTTTTGATAAAATTGAGGTTGCGATATGCATGCCACAAATCTAGGAAAAACGACACTTAGTGGGAGGTTTCTGAAATGATACTTGTATGTAACCTTTAGCTGCTAAAAATAGATCCCAGAATCAAGGGATTCCTTTGCATGCTGCCTTGGGAGAAATAGTCCATGCATGCAAATAATTTTTTCTTGGTATCAGAGGGAATTGATCAATTTGAAGGTACATGCATTGGTTTGCAAGTCTGGGATGAAAATTTGCATTGTTTCTAGGCTCAGCATAGATGGTTGTTCCAAAGGGATTGCATAATTTTCGGGAGGAACAGGTGACTGTCTCCTAGGATTGTGCAATTCTTGGGTTGAGCAACTGTGTTACACAAAAATATTGTCACCTTGATTATTTGCAGTTGGTATGGGTCTATCACCACCTATACCAGCCTCCTAAGCAAGTCTTAGACCTCAGCTCTTCAAAACAAGCTTTGGAAATGAGAGAAAGACATCAAAAAGCAATGAAACTCTCGTTCCGCACTTTCTCTCACTTTTGCCTGCGGGTCCGCACCCTTTGTTCAGGATATCTGCGTACTTATACGCTCTGTATGTAAAGGGAAGGGTGTGTACCCCTGTGAAAGTCAAAAGGCGCATTTTTTATCTTAAAAAACTCACTTTGGGTTAATTCTAGAGTTTTCTAGAAGGATTTTTGTCATGGATTGTTCGCTCCAAGTGGTTCATGCATCCCATAAGAGGAGGAACTAATCCCTTGTTAGGAGGAGCTATCCCTTTGAAGGAGGATTCTATCCCTTTGAAGGAGGACCAGGTAACTGATCTCCATTGCACTATAAATTGAGGCATTGGGTCAGTGGCTGGAGAGGTTAGAAGCTGAACTTTTGAGGGTAAATGCTAGTGAAATCGGGACTTCCTATTTGAGCTTAAGAGGAGAGATCACATACCTTTTTGGCTTCATTGGGGAGTGAGTGAAGCTTGTCAAAGTAGAGGAGACTTCTTGTTGGACCCTGGGAGGAGCTTGTACAACGTCAAGGCAAAGGTTGTAAAGTTCTTCTCTTTTTGAATTAATACAATCAAGCTCATTTTTCTCAACAAGTATCTCATGTTATTTGTTTCATGGACTCCTTGACTTTCATGTTAAATATGTTTTATAATACTGGTTATTCAGGTGCTATTTAATCATTTGCCTTGTTTGTGTTTGTAGGTTTGTGACAAAGGAACTTACTTGGATCAAAGGAGCGAAGGCATCCCCAAACTTACGTTGGACATGAGGTAGGCCTTAAACATATTTGTTTGCCATTATTTATAAAGAGCATTTAGAGAAAGATAGTGTCTGGTTGGTTTGCTTGTCATTAGGTTTTCATTAGATTCTAGGAAGGTTTATCTTGTCCGCAAGATCGACTCATTCTGCGTGACAAACTGTGTTAGGTCAAACGTTGCAATTTTCTCAAGGAAGCCTATCTGACTGTATTACACAATTTTTGAGCCCACATGCCGCCCTCTGTTATACCTCGCAATTTTCTCAAGGAAGCCTATCATACTGTATTGCACAATTTCTGAGAGCGGAAGGTGATGCTACCTAGAATTGCAAAATTTTTGTGGCGAGCAACTGTCCTAGGATGAATTGCACAATTTTTAAGAGGAATAATTATGCAATTCTAGAACCCAACTGGGTTTGCACAATTTCTGAAGGGAAGGTTTGTTCCCCTCCAGAATTGCACAACTCCTAGAGGGAGCTGCTCAACCAGCAACTAACATCAAGTCGGGAAAGCCCCCTGTGAAGGAGGTAGAACAAACTCGCATGAACAGGCTGAAAATACTCTATGAAACAACTGAAGATGATGTGCTTGATAGTGCAAGACATGCTGATGAGGATGGTTGGTAGGGAGGCTCCAAAACAAAGCTAGGGAAAATTTTTAGAGGTTGGTTGTAGCTGCTACAACACTTGGCGACACACTGGTAGAACTTCATCTCTCTGAATGGACCTTGTTCGTGAAAAGCAAGTCTAACACCTTCGGAAGTATTTTTCAGTTCTCTATTCATCTTAGTTTCCACACTTTCTTGATTGTAATATGTAGCATCTACCAGGTTCTTGGTCAGTCGATACACATTCCAAGCGAAGCCAACATAGTTGTTTCGATTGGGGATGAGGGGTATATTTGTGCACAATTCATATGGTCGTCATAGTTTTAGATTTATCTCTGGCGTTGCTCTACCACCAACATGCCTAGATAGTACCCTGGAGGAGTCACGTCGGAACACAAGCATCGTTTTGCTACCAGTGAGCCTGTTTAATACCCCGTCAGAGTTACTTGCAACACCTCTCTACATAGGAAGCCTTTCTCTTCTTTCACCTTATTCATTTTTCATTTTTTTTGAAATTTTTCACCTTTTCATTTTTTCAAAATTTTTCACTTTTTCACTTTTTCATTTTTCATTTTCATAGCTGTGCATGGCACTTATTCATTTGAGAGGTAGAAGAGGGATCCTGACTTAATGAGATTAGAATAGGTTGCTCCTTTAGAGAAGTAGTTTATATATCCTCTGACATGCTTGTTATTGTTTTTCCCCTCACCCTACTCTACTTGACAGAGCTGACAAAGATTAACCCAAAAAGACTGACTAGAGTAGGTGATACTAGTTCGCACACAAGCATTATGTTTTCACCAAGCTTAACTTCAAAGAGTACTTATCTTCCATTGATGTATCATGGACTAAAGGAAACAAGTTGTTACATAAGAGGCAGGACAACATATAACCAAGTATTGATAGTTGTACAAGTCCTCTTGTACTTTACCTAGCTTGTTTCAAGAGACACACACGGTCCATGCAAAACTAACTTACAGATATAAACAAGAAAACAAACCAAAAAGAAAAGAAAGAAGCAAAAGAAAATTTGTATGCAAAGTGAGTAAGAAAACAAACAAGCAAGCAAGCAAACACATAAAGAAATAAGCAAACTTGCATGCGAGAAAACAACTCAAAAGAAAACACTACTCCTAATCCTAAGCTAACATTGCATGGGTTGTCTCACATGATGTGATACTTCTAATGTATCCATTGGCACATTGGTCGAACCATGTTGTTGAAGGCGTGGTTTGCGAGCAACACAACTATGAAAACTAGTGAACGTGAAAGATATAATGATGAAGACAAACACACTCCGAGCTTACAAGCATACACAGAACAAAAATGAGTGAAAGAGCATGGCATGCACTTTGTGGACTTGCCATGGTACTGTGCTAAATAGTGTGTAGATGTTGAGTGTATTCATTCTCTTCACTGAGACATGCAAGAAAACATGAGAAAGTAGACAACTTACATTGTACAAGTGTGCTTGATGTGTAAGATTCCTCCAATGCATGAGGAATGAGATTGTGTAGTTCAAGTGGAGGAAGTGAAATATGAGTGTTAGATATATCTTGAATGCAAAGCAGAGATTGATGAGGAGCCTTGCATGTTTCAACAATTTCTTGATTAGAAGCGAAACCAACCTCAGGACAGCGAGGGCCTAACATAACCATTAGCTTAGGCTAAAGTGCCTTGACATTCTATAGGGTTTCGACTTCTTTGACAGATAGATCATCGTAGACCAATGTCTTAGATAGATTAACAATGGTTGAATCAACATCATGATCCGATGAATAAGTAGAGAGATCACAAAAACCAAGATCATAAAAATGGGGATGTTTGTTGGCATCGTCGTGATTAGATGAATCATGTAGAGGGGTAGATGAGAAGCAATGATGTTCACCCTTTGTGTTTTCAGAAATGATAGATGATAGATTGTACAGATTTTTATAGGAAGATGTGTCCTCTCCGCAATGTAATGACAGACTGAAATCCAATGTGTCCTGTGAATGATCAGAAGTAGAAACGTCCAGAAATGGGTTTTCATAGAGGAAATCAATAGAGGAATAATCAGAAGGGATGTCAGGATAGAGTGGTTGAGGTCTGGATGGAAGGGAGTCATCCTTCACCACGGATTCTTCTTTAGATTCCCACACACACTCATCATGAATGATGATGTTGGTTGGTTTCATAACACCAACTCCGTCGACAACTTGATCCTTTTTCACAACAGGTGAGGAGTCTAGATTGGAAGAACACAAGACAATAGAATCTAGACGATCAACAAAACGCAAGGATGGAGGTTGAGGGAACGAATCCATGTGACAACCAACAAGCTTACAAGCCAAATCTGCGTAGATATCAAGAGTAGGTGAGGTGGGAGGATGTTACAGTTCAACATATGTGTATGCATAATCTCCCACATCACTCTGTGGTGGTAGAGTTGTTTGATGAGGTGAAGGTGGACAGTCACTTGTGACAGTAACTATGCCTACCTGTGATTGCACAACTCCACCACAGAAGTGTGTTGAGCGAGATTTGGATGATTTCAAGAATTGTGGATTTTCGGCTATGTAAATAAGATACTCAAATATTTCATCAAGAAATTCCAAATCAATTTCATCTCCGAGAAACTAGGATGCAAGATTACAAAAGAGTGTGTGAAACTTTTCAACGGATTCATCATGTGCTTTTCGCAATTTCAGAATTTTTTTATCGAGTTCTTTATAGTTAAACTAGTTGAAAGCACGTTCTATCTCTGTGGCCAGATGAGAAAGAGAATGAATATATTTTTCAAGTAGCGTGGCACACCAGTGCATTGTGTTCCCTCGAAGTGTGGAGACAAACAATGCACAGGTCATGTAATCTTCAAATATTCCATGTCTTTTGCATGAGCCTACAACGCTGACCACGTGTCTAATTAAAGCTATGTGGCCTCCACCATTGTATGTTTTATGTGACAAGTTATCCGAGAGCTCTTCAAAAATAATGAAGTCATGTCCATAAGACATACAATGCATAAGAGAAACTCTGTAGTTAGTCATGATAGATATGCAGAAATTCTAAACAGATTTGAGGACTCAACTTGTCATCTGGCCCTCCTTCTAGCACCAAAATGTTGACAGTGCTAGACCTGCCAACATCTCAGGGGATCACCTTCGTAAGAAGTCCCAATTTGACCTGAGACTATTTAGTGTAGGAGTCCCAGTAGTGGGTCGGACGATATTTCTTTGACCACGGTCTCGCACAAAGGAAAGTAAGATGTCCCTGTTGGTAGCAAGGGTGTGACATATGCAACAAGTCAAGGAAGGTGCATGAACAGTTCTAACACATGGAGGGTGATGTGTATGCACCCCTTGGAAACATGTGATAACATGAAGTTAAGAAGGGAATGCACGAGCAAAGATGCACCACAACATGGAAGGAAATTTAGCTAGCAATCCAAAGTGATGGTTAAACCAACAACACATTTAACTAAGATTCAGTCATACATATACAAAAAATAGCTACACATGCATATGTATGAAAAAAAATACATATATCATTTAGAGTAAAAAGATACATGAAATACAATACGACATATGAATGAAACATGTTGGCTTTGTTATATTAAGAAGTGTAAGTTCCATCCATACAATACATTTGTGACTAACCACTAGTTATGACAGTGGAACGACAGTCACTATCACTTGCTCCTCCAAAAAGATATAATAGCTCTGCGCAGTGGAGAAGCCAAGACTTGTTACAATACTATCCAAGATTTATCTAAGATACTCCTATCGGAAGCTTCATTGACCAAAAGCCTTTACAATGAGTTATGAGGTTCTATTTATAGCAAAGGGTGGGGTGACCCTTGACATTCCCCTTTTTGACCATTTGTCTATCCTCATGACTCTTCAACTACTTTATGGCTATTACATTCAATTATCGACACTTGAACTTCCACTTGAAAAGACATTACATACAATCTGCACATGTACCCATGTGAGACAAAATTGCTTGAGCAAGCCATGCAAGAAATCATTAACACTCGAACCATTGTGGTGAGACCAACTCTTTGACATCCTTGTGATAGTCAAGGGTGGTGAACTGATGCTAAGATTGGTCTTCTGTGATGGTGTCTATGGCCTCAATGGTGACATCCTACTGAAAGTGAACTCTTGCCTCTGTTGCATCTGGGTACATTGATATGGCCCCTCTGTCCAACTCGTTTAATAGCATGTGCATCATCATCTTGAGTGTGGCTGGACTAGCAACATACTGATGCATGGTGTTTGTGCTGATCTCCAAGTGTGTGCTAGTGACCATGCACATCAACTTGTCGAAGTACATGTTCAGCTCTAGTTGGACTTGCTTCTTATCTTTGCCTCGGTGAGTGTGCCAAATGGGTGGGATCACATGCATGCACACAATGACATGCATGTTGCTAAATTCCCTTGCATGTGATCAATAACACTTCTCATCATGTCTGCTCCATGCCATCTGCTGGGATGGATTTATAGATTATGTGGGCACAATTTCATCCATCTATGCATGTTGTGCCACCTAATGTACATGTTCTTCCTTGAGTTTCTACTTCAGCACATGCAACTCCTCTATTTTTCTCTCTGCCATCGGGCGATCTTCATGTCATGTTGTCACCTCATAGCCTCAATCTCCAAATTTTCTTTCATCACAAGTGGATATTCTTGAGCTTGCAACTTTGTTATGCATTTGTGTTGTCAACAACATTCCTCTTGTATCCGTGGCGTGCAAGTGTGATGCATTCTACTGTTGCTAATGGTGATGCTTGCTATGATGCTGCTATCATATTATCTTGATGTCCTTGTCTACGAAAAACTTGATGTCTTCATAGGTAGGCAAGCTCATAGACACTTGCTTGGCTAAAACCCCCGTTGTGCTCTCAACAATGTCCTTTGACTCTGCTCTCCGGAAGTCCATTGTACTTTTGTTGCTAAGAGATAGATGAGCACCTGTGATGCTTGGAGACATAGAAACACTCATGGCAAGAAATCTGTCAGTTGAAAACCAAAACAAACTTGAGGATTGACACACTGTTGGCATTATGATACATATGTTGTACTTGATGGCAACCCACTCATCTCAGATGATAAATTATAGTGCAATAAATTTATATTCTGGTTCACGCACTTTCATGAAGAGAAACGTTCCTTTCATGCAGAGAAAAATTCACGCACTTTCATGCAGAGAAAAGTTCCTTTCATGCAAAAAAAAGCTCACACACTTTCATGAAGAGAAAAGTTCACGCACTTTCATGCAGAGAAAATTTCATGCACTTTCATGAAGAGAAAAGTTCCTTTCATGCAGAGAAAAGTTCACACACTTTCATGTAGAGAAAAGTTCATGCAATTTCATGCAGAGAAAAGCACATGCACATGGGAAATCTTATGGTTGGTTCATGGTATTAGTCCGACAGTTTTTGATCATATGGTTTTGGTCCGTGGTATTGCATCCAAAAGAGTTGAACCCAAGTATTGGGTCTGTGGTATTGTTTCTCAATGGTTTTGGTCCATGGTTTTGAGTGAGGCCTAACCTATAAAAAGGAAAGGAGATCATCTGGCTAATCACAGTTGAGTTGAAAATCTTAAGAAGAGCAATATCTGGATTTTTGATAATCAGTTGGTGAGACATAGTTGAATATGAATCGAGGAGAAACCGGAGCATTATAAGTCAGATCTACTGAAGAGTTGGAGCGGCCACGACAGAAGTGTGGATATCTACAGGTTTCCTTCGGTGAAGTTGCAGACCTTTCTTGAAATATATTTTAGCTGTCTTTTATCTGTTTCTGCAGAGATCTAGGTTTAAATTGGTGTCTGGTTACTGGTGTTATTTTCTGGTTACTGCATTATGAGAAATTATTTGTTTAAAGGATATTGGGTGATGCACATGTACTTGATGTTTTGGATCCAGTTTGAAAATTTATGAAACGTGGTCCTTGGAAGAAAGAGAAGGTAGTAGCCTTATGTAGGTCAGCACCTACGTACTAGTATCTTAGATAGTACAAGAGCTAAGGGGGTTGTAGCTCCCTTCCAAGAGAAACTGGAAAATGAGAGAGTGTTGTAGCTCTCTGCAGGTTGCAACTTACGTACTGGCAAAGGACTACACCAGTACAAAATCATTGTAAAAAGAAGTTTCTTTGAAAGAAGATAGAGACATATTGCAACAGGTAGTTTTCACCCACATTGGGTTTCCACCTTATATCTGGTGTTCTTTGGTGTGACTGTCTATGTTTCTTGTTCCTATTTATTATTATATGGTTCTGACATACAGATTAATGGTTAACATCTAAAGAATAAAGTACATTAAAATCTGGAAGGTATATACAAGTTTCATCAGTCAGATCTGCAAGTGTTTATTGGAAAAGATTTGATAATACTGATTTACCCCCCGCTCTCAGTATTATTTCCAACACAGACTTTTCCATTTCCTTTGCCAATTTCCATAGTCATTAATTAATCACAAGTGATCCCCATCACTATGTTTTTTCCCAACATTTAGCTTGGAAAATGTATCCCATGACCGTGGTTAATATTTTTCCTTTTTAAACTTTATTACATGGATTTTTTTACCAGGGTTGTTAAATAACCCCCCCGCTTGGGGGAACACCATCCTCAGTGTTCAATGACACCTATAACCAACAATTCCATCGAAAATCAAAACATATTGCCCCTAGATATTTAAAACTTAGCTCGTTGCAGTATTTACAATGATCATCCTACTAAAAAGCAAACCAACATAACCACCATGGAAAACATAACAACATGACACCCCTAGTGCTTATTGTATCTTTATAACACAACTTATGGCGGTATTTACATCCATACAAATATATACATATGCTGAAACATCATACCAAAACATATACCAAAATATCATACTAGAACATATGCCAAAAACATTCGCTCAACTAGCAAATAGAGAAGGATACATATCTCGCATCTGATGATCCATCTCCCATGTAGTTTCATTGAGCCCAAAGTACTTCCATTGCACTTTAACTTGATCGATTTCTCAATTCCAGAGCATGAGCACCTTTCTCTACAAAATGCACTGAGGTTTATGTTTGAACTCTCCTTCGAGCTCCACCTGCAATATAGATAATTTAATCACATGATAAACATATTTAACATACTTCTTAAGCAATGACACATGGGAAACATCATGGACTTTGACTGTCATCGGAAGTGCAATTCGATAGGCTACTAGCACAATCCTCTCAACAACCTTGAAAGGTCCACAAATACGAGGTGCCAACTTGGCACATGATCCAATCCTCAAGGACCTCTTCTCGGGATTGATGCACAAGTACACATGTTCCCCAACCTGAAACTCCTTAAATAACTTGTTCCGATCTGCATAGCTTTTTTTCCTATCCTATGCTCCCTTTAAATTCTTCTTGATTACCTACATTTCTTGTTCCATATTTTGCAACATATCCAATCCCATCAACACTTTGTTCACTGGATCACTCCAACTGAAAGGAGTATTGCAAATCCACCGATAGAGTGCCTCAAATGCACTCATCTTCAAAGATTCTTGATACCCATTGTTGTAAGTGAACTCAACTAGTGGTAGACACTCTTCCAACTTTCGCTACTGATGCATCACATACATCCTCAACATATCCTCCAATATCTTGTTGACCCTCTCTGTTTGTCCATCTATCTGTGGATGATAGGTTGTGCTGAAGGCCAACTCTCTACCCAAACATGGAAATAATTCTTTTCAGAATCTAGAAGTGAACTTGGAATCCTTGTCTGACACAATCTTCTTTGGAACACCATGTAGCATTACTATATCTTTGATGAATACTTGTGCCACATCATTAGTTAGATATGTAGATTTTACTGTGATGAAGTGAACTACCTTTGTCAACATGTCAACCATAACCATAATAGAACCATGTTATCTAGATGTCCTTAGAAAACCTGTAATGAATTCCATGGAAATGACTTCCCATTTCCACTCTGGAATCAAAATCAGTTGTAGTAATTGTTATAGACATATTTGGGCACTGCAACCCCAATCATATATGTCCATAAACCAAGGGCTTCTGAGTCCCTAAACGTGTTGTTCACACCCTAAAGGTACAAGGTCAGCTGATTACATCATCTCCCAGAAGTTCTCCATGGAAAACTGCTCAGAACTGGTCAAAACTGGACCATCGAGACTACTCAGTGCTAAGGGTGTGATGCATCTCACCTGCCACATGCAAAAAGTGTGATGCATACTAAAAATCCCTTCTGTAGGGTGCGATGGGAGAGAGTAGACAAATGGCAGAGACAGTTTGCAAGGTGGATGATCATGGAATCTTCCAGAAACTTCTCCTGTGACACTTGCCTCTCTGAATTCACGAAGGGATGAGTAAGAGATCATGAATCTCCAAGTGGAACCAAGAACTATCAGAGAGAGGACACTAATCAAAATCCCAGAAGCTGACTCACCCCCCTGTAAACATCTATATATGGATCCCTCATCCCAGAGATCCAGAGGCTGGAATCTTGTATTTTGTAAGGAAGTGTTGTTTGTTAATTAGTGGAACATCATAGTGTTGGGTGATCTAAGCTTTTCATGAGGTAAAGAAGGGCTTTCATGCTGGGAGGATGACGCTGGGTCAATCCAATGGGTTGTAATCCTCTTTGCTATTCTTTCTATTAATAAAGTTATTCTATTTTTCCTCCACATTCTTGTATGTTTGATGATATATGCATTTGTGTGGTCAATATATATTTGGTCCTATATTGTTTACGATTGTAGATCTCTGTACTTCGATAGCGTTATGCTGCTTTGACTTTACAGGTGCTCTTTGAAGCAAGTTAAGCAATGAAGGAGCGGCAAAGATCTGTCACAAGGGAGAGGAAACAAGCAAGGGACCAAGTGCAAAACTGAGGTTGGTATCCTTTGTCCCCCATCTTATCTACTTCTCATAAAGGAAAGTGAAAGTAGTTTTAGTTTGTTTGTTTCTAAGATAGCTACCAGTCTTAGTGGGACTAGCAGCTCCGAGTGGACATTAGATTTCCCGATAACAAGATGGCGACTCAACTGGGGAGCGAATAGCTCGTTTTCTTTTCTATATTTGTTTGCTTTATAAAATATAGACGGAGCCTGAAGTTAAGCCAAATAACCTTGGAACTACATTTGCTATGCAAGTGAAAAGTAGATCAATGATGCTTCATTCTATCTCCAGGTTTTGTTTATAAACTGAACAATCGATTTGCAAACATCCTAATTTCCCTGGTGGTGGTTGTAGTAACCTCATTAGATCAGCCCCTGTGATTTCTATTTATTGACTATCATTAGCTCGGCCTAAATCCCTGAACTGAGCTGCAAACTGTGACCAAAGGCCAAGTAAAGTCTTGTCCCTGTACCATCGTACCCACTCTTCAAGGAAATCTGGATGCATCGCACCTCCCGTGTGCAATAGGTGAGATGCATCCCTGTTTCCCTGTGTTACAGGTGCGATGATCAGAAATGGCTAATTTTGCCTTTAGATTTTGGTTTTTCTTCACTCTTTTAAGCTTTATTCAGGAGTTTTGTGTCTGTGATCAGTATACCACTGTGGAAACCCCCTTCCTTTCCATTATTCTGTCTCCATTGTACAAATAATTGTGAATGTTTTTATATGTTGTGCGCCATTTATAGTTTTGTTTTACAAAGAAGTAGCCTAATCGAACTTTTGTCTTTTGATTTGGAAGTGTCGCAAGTGTCGTTTTCAGTCAATGAAAAGAATCTTATTGTTCTTGATGGTCAATTATACAGTTACTCTTGTATTTTATTTGAATTAGTAGTTTTTCAAGTGTCGAAAGCAGTTTTCAATTCAAAATCGCAAAGTGTCATCATTATCTTCCTTTCGTTTTTTGAAGAGAAATTTGTTAGTACTATCACTTTGAAAAGATAATTCAGCTTTGTACTCAACATTCTTTCTGTCATTCACACATTAAGAAAGTGAAAAACAAAAACATGGATGTGCATTAGAATTTAGACTGCTTGTTGGGTTGATTTAGGACAATGCATCTAGTGTGTGTTCTCTGCTCTATGTTGAAAGAATCCCATCTCTCTTTCCTTAGTATCTAGGATTTTCATTACAAAAAGAAGATTAAATTATTGTTTATCATCTTAGATTGCATTTTAGGAAGTATATATCTACATCACGCGGTGAACCTGAAAGGCAAATTTCTTAAGAAAGATTAACTGTCAAATAAATTCAATGAACATAAAAATTCTTTGGAACCTAATGCACAACATTTAGAAGTCTAGGCTAGAGACGTATTCTAGTGTTGTAAAGCATGGAAACTATCACTTTCATTGTTGGTTGGGTGATTCCTCCTCTTTGAGACGACAAGTGCCAGTACGGACTTGTGCTCCCACGTACCGTTGATTATATATTGGGACACCCCAATAGGCTATATCCTTTATCCTTAGGAAGTTGTGTCTGCCACCCTATCAATCACAATGAACTAAACACAACATTCGGGAAGATTGACTGTCTTACTGTAAAAAGTATTATGTAGTTTTGCGACTCGTTTGGTAATCCCTCTGTCTAGATTTCCAGAGTAGTCTCTTTCATTCCTTTTCAGACTCCTTAAAGGAAAAGGTCCATCTGAACACTTGTCACTTTAGGCTCATTAAAAATCAAAGGCGACTAGAGTCATCTTTTGCTTCTTCTCGACAGTTAAAAATTGAAAAAGCAAGATGTGTCAAAGCATCTAAAATTTGTTTTAATCGGAATAATATCATTGTTCCCGCGTTGGTCTTAGGTTGAGAAAAATGGAGTCCACCAACCAAGGACTTCCCCTTGGAGGAAATCCTAGTCCTTTCTCCTCTTGGGGAGATGTTGGTGCACCTCATATGGCCACATTGTCCCTTCCAAGATTGACAATCTGCTTGCCAATATGGCTCTTCTCGACCTTTGTCGTTCAAAGCACTATCATTCCTAAACAATCAAGCCAGTAACTAGATGATACTAGAGTTACCCCCCAACCTTCTGCTTCTCTTCTTTCTCCCTCCCCTCCTTCCTCTTCACTTGGTGAAGCTGGTAAAGCTAAAAACCAAGTAACTGAGAACAAGAAGAAAGGGAAGGAGAAGGAGAAGAGGAAGAAGGAGCCAAAGGTAACAAGGGGAAACCATGCATCGTCTAGCGAAAATCCACACACTGCATCGTCCAAGCCTAAATCTCCATGTGTCATTTGCAAAGGAGACCACTATCATGGAGATTGTCCTTGCATCCCTCGGATCTTAAGGGTCTGGTCCCCTTGTTTGCACAATGTGGTGTCATCAACCTCTGACGATCATGTTGAAAGTAAACTGTCAACCAATGAAAGTGAAGTCTTTGGACAGAAAAGAAAATGTAAATTTCCTTGTAAACTGTGTGAAGGTGATCACGTCGTCCACCATTGTCCCTTCCTAGACGAAGCAAAAAGAGTCTTGGATAACCGTCCTGCTTCACTGCTACAACTTCCTCCTGGATACAAGAAACTCTTTCTGAGTCCATCACTAGTTGAAAATTCGACTGGCACAACTTTGTGGTCGGTCGAAGCATCTACCATTGAAGATAAACCATTTGAATCCACATAAAAAGAAACTCAAAAGTTCAAGGCAGCAGTCGACCTGGTCTTGTCTTCGAAAGTACCATCTTTAAATGATGTGTTGGACACCTAATCCTAAATGGGTTAGTGTGGAAGTTGAATAGACTAAGTAGTCCAAGAGACCTTGGGATGTGGAACCCAATGGTCACATCTTGTACTATAAATGTAAATCATTTGTTAATAAAATTACACTCTCATGATTTATCTTTCATATTTCTCTTGCTGTCCATGTGTGTCTAACATGGTATCAGAGCAGGCGTATTCCTGCCCTGCATAATTAATTTGAGCCATTTGTTTTATTGCCTCTCTGTGCATTTTATTTCTGCCATAAACTTCATGAATATTTTTTCATGAATATTTATTCAGCTAAATTTTAGCTGAAACCTATTAATACCGCTGCTGGTGTCTACTCCTCCATATAATTAGCTGCTCCTAACACTGCATGCGCTAGCTCCTGAGAATTTTCTGCCTGAAATTCGTTGTTGACTGACATCTTTCTGTCTGAAATCTGCTGCTCACTGACATCTCTGACCCCTATTTGCGATATTCCTTTTATACGGACCTGCGTTATGTCTGTTGTACCTACACTCTCATTCTTTGCCATATTCCTTACCTGCGCTCTTTGTCTGCCTGAAGGCGACTGTACGTTTGTTTTTCTGCCATATTCCATTTATCAGACCTGTGTCTGACATTACCTTCTTTCTGAATAATTGCTCATTTGATAACTCCGTAGCAGTTTTAGAAGGCCATACAGCTTCAATAAAGTGTATCAGTGCACACATTGATGATTTTTTGAACTGTATCCATGTCTCAAATGTGAAATCCTACGAAGCGATACATTTATCTATGGATTCGTTGTTGACATACCTAAGACATATTTCTATCATGGCCACTATGATTTCTAGAATTTGGCTGGTCTGTATGGCTCTTTGATAGTCGAATCTGTAAAAACAGAGCCCCTTGTCTATCATGGAGAACTGAGAATCATCCTTGATTCCTAGTAGCATACTAGCACGTACTAACAGGCTATGGGCCTCTCATCCAATCCTTTCATTTGGGTTGGAGAACCTCAGGGATGAAGAAAATACAACTTCTTGATAGACAACAATAAAACTTGCAATGCTACCAGTAGCCAATGTTTGCTCTACATTCTATTAGTTAAACATGGAAAGACATACCACCTATGGACCGCCATCGTAGCTTCTTTATTGGCCCTCAATTTCTTTAGCTCTGCGATATCATGTGGGTAAATGTTAGGCCTTTGGCTTAAGTTGGCACGATAGTTGGCATTTAGAATCAACACCATCTTGTTAGGGAAACCAACGAGGCTCTGTCTGACTTGATGAACTAGCATGAGCCAGCCGTCGAACAATCGGAAAACTTCACCCGCAAGGCAGTAAAGAATTGGCTGGCTGGCCATGGTGGCTTCGAGATTTAGGAAACCACAAGCCTACTTACAGAAATGAGATGAATCGTGCAAAGTTGGTAAAAGGCGAATAGCGTGCAACCTTTGCGAAAGAATTTACGCACACACTTGGCGTCGCTTGAGAGATGGATTGGGCACTTGTTTATAAATCAATACAAAGTGGATCCTTGTGATTGAATGCTCATGTGTTTGTAAATATTTTTGTGCCTTTGAAGGTATTTCATGGAAGGGTATCTGCATTGATTTCAGAGAGTCTAGCTAGTGTGAAGCACACACTGTTTCTAGGTTCCAGAGAATTGGAGATCTGGAACTCAATATCAACCATTTGAGAGCTGCAACTCTGGGAGATGGCTAGGCCTATGGTCTATCGAGAATCCAAAAAAAAGGAATCTTTTTGAAGTAGACATATTCCAAATTCAAGCATCGAGCGACCAGTGGTAAACGTAACGATTAGTATGTTATTGCAGTTAAATATTCATAGAAAAGTGAGGGACGGGTGGCTTTATGTTATGCTCTTAATAATATCCAGCTTGCAATCAAGTATTCATAGAAAATTGAGGTCTTCCCAGATGGAATATTTCCTTTACGTTGTATCCCTATTGAGCTAGCTTACGTTGTATCCCTAGCTACAACTTGCAGGTAAATGTTCATTGAAATTTGAGAGATGGGCGGTATTCAGATCCAGCTTGCAGTTAGAGGCTCATGGAAAATTGAGAGACCAATCGGCTAACTTCCACCGATTCCTCGATGGATATGCCATCAACCTATAGGAACCCAAACATAAGAAGAGGCAACTACAGGTTTCTCTCCTTGTAACCTTACTTGTGGTGATCGTCGGTGATATCGAGAGAGAACCAATAGAAATTTATTGCCCTTTGGCTATGGCGAATGTGAAGGCAATGGCGGTGTTACTGATGGCACTGTGTAGCTCATTCATGTTATAGACTTCTTATTGTATTTGGCTACAACTCCTCAAGCATATGGGCCTCTGAAGTGTTTTCAGGATCATTTCCAACTTCTTTTGTAGTTTCATCAACTGTTTCCAACTTTTTAGCATATACGGCTGCATGTTCAGATTTAGTTTCAACTGAAGTGACTACAGTTTCAATATTTTGATTTTGTAACTTGGAGGGACAAGATATATCAGTGCTTGCAATTTCAGCAATTTGATTTTGTACGTAAGAGGGGAAAGATGTATTGATGACTGGTGTTTCCACATTTATATTTTGTACGTTAGTGGGGTGCAATGTATTGACTGCAGTGCCAACATTTTGATTTTGTTCCTTGAAAAGGAAGGATGTATTTTCAGTATTTTGATTTTGTACAGTGGAGGAGCATGATGTATTAGTGGGTGCTGTTACAGTATTTTCATGTCATACCTTTGACAGGAAAGACAATAATTGTGAAAATGCCATAATTTGTTCACATATATCTTTGATATTTCTTGTGAATTTGGATTGAGATAGCTTTGAAGATAAATTATTCTGCCTAATGGAGTATTAAAGTATATAGAAGTTATCATCTTGTTGGGCTTCAGATTTGATCTCATTTTGCTTTAATAAACTTATCTAGTTATCCATTTATCCCTCATTTTCACCTCATCCATCTCATTTTAATGAATATTTGGTGTTTAAACAGGTATTTAACTTTGATTTATCAATTTCTAAAGTTTTTATTAAAGTTTGAGTTTAAGTGTAATTTTGGCAGTTTTAAGAAATTCCCGTAATCACTTCATGGTCGATATGGATGCAGAACACTTCAACACGAATGGGATGCATGAATAGAAGGCTTGGGAACTAGGACCAAGCCACCTATGCTTGGTTTCAGCAGAACGAGTTTTCTTATGCCTTTTTGGAGCTAGTCAATCATGACTAATCATCCAGAAATCCCATTTAAATAGGGTTGTTTTAGGATTCCCTTATTTTAGTCATATTTCTTGGGATGAGGGAGTTGGATTCGACTTGGATAGGTGGATTAGGATAGCTATGTTTGTTAGAGAGATTTCAGATCAGTTGGTTTCATAGACTCATTATTTAAGAGCCACATTTTGATGGCTCAACACACTTGACATTTGATACTTTTATGCTGTAATATTTTTGGTGTGAAGACTTAAGTTGGAGACTTGTGTTACTTTCATTTTGATGATCAATACATGGATTTTTGACTGCTCTAAAGCTTCTGATATCATCTTCATAAGTGTGCAAGGCAAGGGTGGAGGGCCCCCACACCAAGCTAAGTACACTTCCAATTTAGACTAGTTTTATTTCATTACAAATCTGGTTGATGATAGCTTTAGTTTTTCAAAAGTCTTATTTCAGATTGCATCATGGTTATTGATTTCATTTGTTAATGGTTTCTTCATCATCTAATTGAGTTTGCAAGAAAGTGCTCAAGTTGAGCATTCTCTCTTTGAAATGGTGAATTAGATTTAGTCTTTTATTTACATGCAAACAGTTAGTTTCCATTTAGATTTATATTTTGAGATGAATAAGTGATTATGGAAAACTTTGAATGTCTCTTAAGTTAAGAGCTCTTTTTCATGTATGATTTATGCATCTTGAGTCTTTGATTATAATCTCTAATTCATTGAAGTCATAATTGAGATGAAAGCAGATCTCTTGAGTCAAGAACTCTTTCAGTGTTTCCTCTTTTAAGCTGATTGAATTAAGAATTTTAGATATATGTTTCCTTAGTTTCTTTTTCCATTTATCTTTCAAAGTATAGTTATACTTGATCTTCACAAATAGTGTATTTGCCTCTAAGTTTCACAAACCCGGATTGATAATAATACTTGCGTTAATTTAGTCACATAAATTAGCTCAACATTTTGGCGCCGTTGCCGGGGAGGAAAATATCGGCATAATCTATAGAAAGATAAAATCCAAAATAAACAAAAACATTAATTACATTTCATTTCCTTAATTATGATTCTTTATGCCTAGAGTTAGAGATCCTTACGGTAGATTTATCAAAAATCCCCCTCAAATAGAAATAGGATCATCACATACACCTGTTACTGGTAATCCAATCATTGAAGAGCTGATTGAAAAACAAAGAAGTGGTCAAAGATTAATTTTGATTGAAAGGCAAACACTGTCTGCTTGGGAAACAAATCAAAAATTCTCCACTTCCGGAAAACCAAAAGAGAAAGTAAAGCAACTTGTCTTTCCATCCATCGATCCTCCTATCTTTCCACAACTTGAACCTCCACCTGAAATTGAAACAATTCCAACAATGGCAGAAGGACATGGATCCGTCCATCTTAATGATGAGGAACAAAGAGCTGAAAATGAAAGACAACAAAGAGAATGGAGGAGGAAGAGAGAGGAAGAAAGGAAACACGAAAATGATAGGAAGACAGAAAATGATAGAAAAAGACAAGAAGATGAACCTGACCAAGAATCAACCTTTGGTTTCCCAATCATAGATACCAGTGCAATACTAGGAGAAGAAGTAAAAATGAAAAACATTCCACCTTCTGTGTTGCCAAACTTCTATGGAATGTCTACCGAAGATCCGGATTCATTCATGTTTGAATTCGATATCTTATGTAGAACATATGGTTATACGGATGATGTCCATAAACTTCGTCTTTTTCCTGTAACATTGAAAGCAACAGCTTTAAAATGGTTTATGGGATTAGGAGAACAAACAATAGCTTCCTGGGATGATATGCGAACTGTCTTCCTTAAGAAATACCAGCCTTATTGCAGATCTAGAGATTCAAAGGAAGATGTGTTTAGAATGACACAGGAAGAAGATGAAAATCTAGAAGAATATTTAGAACGGTTTGCATATAATCTTCAGAAGTCTAAACAACATTCCCTAAATCAAGAAACTATTCGAACTATCTTCCTCAAAAGTATAAGGGATGAATACCTTGACATTTTAAATGTAATGGGTAAAGGAGATATTTCAAATCTTCCATTCAATGAAATTGTCGAGTTATGTTAGAAATATTCAAGAGGAAGATCAAAGACTGGAAGAAGAGAAGCAAGTTCTAAAGTAGCAAAATCAGCTGCAGGAGGAATAACAAGGGCTGAAATAGGAAGTCTATTGGAAAATTTCAAAACAGATCTTCTGAG
>APFE031059350.1:0-10878 GCA_000404065.3 Pinus taeda
GACAAGCTCAAGTGGCCTGCTAGCTGATCCTTCCTTCTCAGGGAAGTTAGTTCTGGTTTGCTTACCAAATTGACATGATTTGCATATTGTATTATCTGGAATTCTGATGTCTGGAAGACCACGAACTGCCTGGTTTTTGCATGCTTTCCTTATCTGTGAGAAGCTTAGATGCCCCAACCTCCGGTGCCATAGCCAGTGTTCATCATTCTTTCTCAGATAACATTGTTGTTGTCCTTCTTTGAATATGTATAAATTATTTGGAGTTCTTATGCCTTTGATCACTGTTTCTCCTGTATCAAGATCACGAACACTACATCCATGGATCGAAATATTACCTCTGTTCCTTTATCGCACATCTGACTGACACTTAATAGATTATGCTTTAAGCCATCAACATACATAACATTTCCTGCTTTGACCCTTTCTTTTAAAAGAATAGAACCTTTACCTTTTATGAGTGTAGGGGTGTCATTTCCAAATGAGACCTTCTTCTCCTTCTCCAAGGCACTATATGACTGAAGTTTTTCTTTATCACCTGTCATATGTTTTGAACACCCACTGTCGATGTACCATTGATTTTCCTGCCCTTCTGCATATAAGGCTATACCACATCTTTCTGGTTGTGTTTCTTTCATTCTCCATGTTTTGATATTTGAGGCTTGCTCCTTCTAAGTTGCCTGCCGAAACCTGCTCCTGCATTCAGACTCTTCATGACCAAAATTATTACAAATAGAACATTTTATTTCATTTTCAAGAGTAGAAAAGTTATTGTCTTCATGATCTCAGTCATACTCCTCTGTTTTTGAGTTTCTCTAGTCATGATAGTTTTGTAGGCAACACACTGAGTTGCCTTGTGTTCAAAGTTGTGACAAGAGAAACATTGGCCATTGAAGAAATTCCTGCGATTATCAACCCTACGGACCAAACGATTGTAGTTTTCATTGACATTCATTCTTGAGGCAAATTGAGAATGATTTACCTGTGGTCTGTTGTAGCTTCTGTTTATCCTTGAAGCAGATTGCCCCTGATTTACTTGGTGATCTCTGTTCATTCTAGAAGAAAAATGTCCCTGATTTACCTGGTGAGCGGCATTGTGCCTTTGCGGTTGATTGTCAATTTGTTCACTTCTCCTTGCTGCATCAATATAACTTTTGGAGGTGGATGGCTTTTGTGCTTGAGATGCTTCTTCATTATATCCCAGACCTGTCTTGATTAGTGGAGAACGTTGTACCTTGATAATCTCATCTAATGTTTCAGATCCTTTAACAAATCTAAGATTAAGAGCTTTAGTTTTCTCAATCTCTTTTCTAAGTCCCACTATTTCACATTCTAACTTTTCATGATGTTTTTCCCTTTCAGCCAATTGGAATTGCAGAGCATCAATAATCATATTTTTCTCTTCTAAACAAATTTTGAGTTTAGAAATCTCTTCATAAAGACCTTCTTCATCTATAGCATCCATGAAATCATCATCTTCAAAAGCCATTAAAAGTCTATAATTATTACCTCGTTCATCTTCATCACTATTTGAGATTCCATCACTGTCTTCATGAGTGTAGTAGCTTTTCTTACTTACATTCTGTTTCTTGTTCCATCTAACAGGTTCCTTACCTTTATCAAGCTTATCTTTATGAAGACACTTGGCAGCATAGTGACCGACTCTTCCACAAGCAAATAATTTGAAGGGTAACTTACCTCTGAATCTTCAAGCAACCCGTTGAAGGTTCTTGACAAAATTTGATTCTTCCTCTTCTTCTGACATATGTCCTGACCCATAGTAATCTCCTTTACCTAAAGCCTTGAATGCAACTTCTCTCCTATCTGATGGTCCTCCTTTCCTCATTTCATAAGTGGTTAGAATTCCGTGTAGCTGCGACATGGTAATTTTTTGAAGATTCTCCTTTTCTTCTATTACAGAAACTTTTGATTCAAACTTAGAGGACAAAGATCTTAGAACCTTTTCAACCACTAAAACCTCTTTTATTTCTTCACCTAAGTTTTTCATAAAATTAACAATCTCATCTATACGTAGAAAATAGTTAGCCACACTTTCATCATTATACATTCTGAGATTTTCATAATGAATTCTAAGTGTTTGAAGTTTTTCTCATTTTACCTGTTCATCTCCTTCATAGCTCAGAAAGATCTTGTCCCATATTTCTTTTGCGGTTTTATACTGCATCACCTTGACGAATTCTGATTGCGATAGACATCCTAATAGAGTATTGACAACCTTTGCATTTGTTTCAAATTGCTTCTTTTCAGCCGGATCTGTAGGAGTTGTTGAAGGAAAAGTGTATACTGTATCTATGATATCCCAAAATTCTGTACCAAGAGATTGAAGATAGGTTGTGACTGTTACCTTCTAATAGACGAAGTTGGTCCCATCAAAAATTTGTGGCCTGATCGATGCTTCTCTCTCGTAGTTTCTCATGATGATAGATCTTCCTTCAAGCGATCAAGTTTCTTCTGAAGGACCTGCTCTGATACCAATTGTTGGAAATAATACTGAGAGGGAGGGGAGGGTGAGTCAGTCTTATCAAGTCAATTATTTTCTTTTTCAAACCCAGATCATATACACTACTTCAGTTAGTGAAAACCGCGTATATACGCAACTACAAATAAGGAAACTCACGTATACCATGCATACTTATAATTTAATTTATCTTACAAATGTTGATCATTAATCTGTGTATCAGAATCAAATAAACAGTAACCAGAAACAGTGAAATAGAGTAGAAGACAATCACACACAAGAACACAAGATATAAGGTGGAAACTCAATGTGGGTGAAAACAACCTACTGCAATTCGTCTCTATCTTCCTTTATTTAGAAACTTATTTTTACAACGTTTTTGTACCGGTGTAGTCATTTACCGGTACGTAGGCTACTACCTGTAGAGAGCTACAAACCTCTCTCGTTCTCCAGCTTCTCCAGGAAGGGAGAAAGAACCCCCTTAGTTCTTGTACTAGCTGAGATACTATTATGCAGGCTGCTACCTGCAGAAGGCTACAACCTTGTCTTTTCTTCCAGGGACCACATTTCATAAATTTTCAAACTGGATCCATTAATATCAATCAATCATCAAACAATATTTTTTTCACCAATTAGTACTGAATCAAATAATCACTTCTCCAACTGCTATACTCAGAACACAGTAACAGTAATCACACACCAATTATGAACCCAGATCACTGTAGCTAAACAACAGAAGCATCTAGAACATAATTCAAGAGATGTACGCTACTTCACTATTCAGAAACCTGTGTGCATATGCTTCTTTCACTTGCACAAACTACGTCTATACGCTTCTTTGTCAAGACCAACCTACATATACGCCTCTTTCGCTTGCAGAAATTGCATGTATATGCGCCTTCAACGAGACCAACCTGCGTATATGCCTCTTTCACTTGAAAAAACTACATGTATACGCACCTTAGCTTCACTGAACTTGCGTACAGATCTATAAGGATAATTCACTCTTTCAATCATTCAAACATTAGTTAACCCAGATTTTCAGATTTATAGATCAAGGCTGCACCACATATCACAGATCAAAATCATATAGAGATACCACTATTCAAGCATTAAGATTTTGACCCATCAAGAGAACTTTTTCTTGCGCTCAGGTTCTTCCTTCATTCAAATCTAGATCTGCACCATAACCTAATCACCAGTATTCCAGATCTAGCATAATATCATATATTCAATAATTCAGATGATATTTTCCCAATGATCTTCTTCCTCTTTTATAGCCTTTCCTTTCACAATACCACGGCCCAAAACCATAACAAAACAATACCATGGACCCAATACTTGCGATCGACACATTAGACGAGATACCAAGGTCCAAAACTATAGGTTCAAATACCATGGACCAAAAATAAGTTCTCCCACATGTACGTGCCCTTCCTTGCGTGAAAGTGTGTGTATATGCATACGTGCCTTTGGAACGTTCAACCCATGTGTGTACGAGGCTTCGTCAAGGTGAACCTGCGTATATCTCTTTTCCTTCATTCTGAGAGCTTGAACTATGATTTGTCACCAGAGTGAGTTTCCATCAAGGACAACACCTGTGCCATAGCGCTAACCTGTGCAATAATACCAACACAAACCAACATATGCTTTTTACTTAATGATGTTGGATTTATTGGCCCTATAAAATCAATAGCCCATTTTTTAAATGGCTCAATCATAACTTGGGGGCATAAAGACATTTCATTGATTTGATTAGGCTGGCCCATTCACTAACAATTATCAGAACACTAGACATACTATTTTCCATCCTTAAACAAGGAAGGCCAAAAGTAACCAGCATGCAATACTTTATATGTAGTCTGCTTATCAGCAAAGTGGCCTCCAGAAGGTTCATCATGAGCAGATTTTAATATATCGAACACTTCCTCCTCTCTTACACACCTACGGATAATCAGATCTGGACCAGTGTAAAAGAGATCTCATTGAATCCAAGAACATGTAGCATTTCTCAGAACAATACTCCACCTTTCACGAGCATACAAGTGGGGTGGTGTTTTCCTAGTAACCAAGTAATTAGCAATGTCAGAAAACCACAAGGAATATGTTGACATAGCAAAAATATGTTCATTCCAGAAATCATCATTAACATGAGTTGCTTCACCAGCATTATCTAATCTAGAAAGAAATCTGCTACAACGTTAGATTTTCCTAATCTATCAACAATAGTAATATTAAATTCCTACAACAATAGTAACCTCCTAGTCACTCTATCGCTAGTTATTCATCAAATATTTAATCGTAGAATGATCAATATGTACAAATACTTCATATCATATAATATAGTGCCTGAACTTATTAATTGCAAAAATTACAGCTAAAAACTCTTTCTCTATAACTGTATAATTTAATTCAACGAAAGAAAAATTATTACTAATATAATAAATAGCATACGATTTTTTATTTTCCTCTTGTCCTAAAGCTGCGGCAATAGCCAAATCTAAAGCATCAGAGGAAATATGAAAAGGAAAAGACCAGTTAGGACCTCTTAAAACTAGTGCATGTACTAACTTTTCCTTCAATGTTTCAAAAGACTGTTGGCAAGCTATGGTCCAAGAAAATTCACTATCCTTAGATAGAAGTCAGAAAAGAGGAGCATCTATCTTAGAAAAAAATTCAATGAATCTCCTATAGTAACCGGCATGTCCTAAAAAACCTCTTACTTCCCTTTGAGTTTTGGGTGCAGGAAGATGTAGAATGATTTCAATCTTTGTTGGATCAACCTGGATACCTTTACCATAAATCAAATGGCCAAGTACCACTCTCACTTTGCACATTAATATACATTTCTTGTCACTTAGGGCGAGATGGGATTCCTAACAACGAAGAAGTACTTTTTCCAGATTTTCGAGAGCTTCCTGAAAAGAATCAGGAAACACAAAAAAGTCATCCATATAAATTTCTACAAATTTTAGATCAGCAAAAATGGCCAGGACTGCCCTTTCAAAGGTAGCTGGGGTGTTACATAAACCAAATGGAAGCACTCTATAAGAAAATGTACCCCATGGACATGTAAAAGTAGTTTTATCCTGATATTCGGGTGTAATTTGTATCTGGTTATGACCACTGAACCCATCAAAAAAGGAAAAGCATTTCTTTCCTGCAAGGGTATCAAGCACCTGGTCAATGAAAGAGAGAGGGATGTAATCTTTGAGAGTGGCTTTCTTTAATTCTTGATAATCAATACAAATACTCCATCTTGTATCTTTCTTAGGGACTAGCACTAATGGAGAGACCCACTCATTGTCGGAAATAGGCTAGATAAAACCAGCATCCAAGAGTTTCTGTACTGCTTCCTTCACAATATGTCTTAGCGCTGGATTCGTTCGCCTTTGGGATTGTTGTATAGGTCGGGCTCCTTCCTGAATATAGATATGATGTGTACAAGTTTCAAGTGGAATACCCTTCATATCTTCATAGCCCCATGCAAAGTCACTAAGATGGTTTTGCAACAAATTCACAAGTTGCTCTTACTAAGATGAGTGCAAATCTGAACTAATATACAAGGATTTACTAGGGCTAGTCTCAATAAGAGTAGTATCAGGCTCAGGAGTATTTAAGGGGGTCGTCAAATGCAGCGGTACAAAAGAATGAGAATCATGGTTATCTTGAAAATCTAGGTTGAAAATCAGGCTCAATAGCTCAAAATTAGGCATAGTGTCTAGATTGTTCAGGAAATCTTGAATCTCATCTTCTTGTGAAGACCCAGTATGCTGATGGATAAAGGAAATTGGTTGAGTCTCCTAATCACTGCTCTGATTCAACCATAATTATGTCGAAGGTCCTGCATGGATCTGTCAGGGGGGGTATAAGGTAACTTTCTTCGTAGAATCTCCATGCAAAATATACATATCACTGGAGCGACATCCAATATATGCATCAACTATAGCAAGCCATGGTCAACCCAAGATAAAGGTATGTCCTCCTACTGGGTTCTTTGGTTGAAGCATAATGAAATCAGCAGGATATTCCCAAGAATCTAATGAGATGATCACATCATCTAATACTCCTTTTGGCTTAATTTTAAATCTATCTGTTAATTCAAGCATAGTGGGAGTAGGGCGAAGATGAGATAACCGAAGTTGATCCATGGTTTGCTTAGTCATGACATTAATGGCTACCCCTAGGTCTATAAGAACATTAGAGACAAGGACATTACCAATCTGAACTGGGACAATAGGGTTTCTAGGATCACTATATTTTTCCATAGAAACACAGCTTGTCATCAACTCTACTGCCCTACCAACAAATTGAATGATTTGGAGTTCTAATCTCATCCTCCCGAGTTTCTCGAGACAGAGTTCCTTAATAATCTTGGTACAAATAAGGATCTCTTTGATGCATTGGAGGAGAGTTATCTTAATGAAAAGATTCCAAAGTTTCGATGCCAAGCTAGTCTCAAAAATAGGCTGACTTCTTTCCATTACTAGCCTTTCTGGGAAGGGAGGCTAGTTCGAAGAAGGTTGCAGGGATTCAAAGGGCAAGGGTTTCTTAGCAATAGCTTTCGGAGAATGATTAAGAGTTTCCTATTCTTCTTTCTCTTCAACAATCACTCTAGGTTGCTTCTGATTTTCTGATGTTACAGTCCTTCTCGATCTTAATTGAATATCATGAACCCCAATTGGAATAGACTGGAACTCAAATAAATGCGGGTTTTTTACATAGATCATTTGCACTGCTTTATTATTGTAGGGATTGGCCATAGCTTGAGAAGGCAACTGAGGAGGTCAAAATAGTGGAGGTAAAGGTAATGGTGGAGTAGACTGACTTGGAGGTTGAGGCACTGAATAAGGTGTATGTGTAGCTCGATATGACTGCATGGGTGGCTAGTAGGAATATGGAGAACAAGTTCGCCCTGTCCAATCTTGTTTCCATGGTTGAGAAAGTTCCCATGCTGATATTGGTTTCCATACTACCACTGCTGATTAGTGTTAGGATAAAAATATCCATGTGAATTATAACAAAAACAGTGTGGAGAAAATTCAGGAGCCATACTTGCACCTACCTGAGGCCAATTTCTTTTTTCTCCCATAGCATATAAGTACTCAGCTTCAGGTTTCCCCCTTGTAAATACAACTTTAAATCCTGGTATAGAGGGGCATTTTTTTGTGATATCGTCTTCTGCAAAAATAGCACACTTATTAGTTTCTTTCAAATTAAGAGGACATTCTTTAGGAGGATGCTTGTCTCTACATTTATGACAGAAAATACTTAGTGACTCTTGTTCCTTCATGAGTTTTTGTTGAAATTCGAAACACTCCAACTATTTGGTAACAATATTCATTATATCACTTTTCATGCTTTCCATTTTATTTTCTAGTCCAATAATCATAGCATCAGTAGATTCGGTTTTACTATTTCTATTTCAAGTTCCTCTACCAGATCTATACTCATTTCTTGAAAATTTCTTGTATAATTCACAAATTTGTTCGAACGTTTTCTGAGAAATATCACCTTGTCCTAACAGATTTAAATTATTTCTTGCATTATCAGTAAGTCCTCTTAAGAACAAGGTTCTAATAGTAGTGGATTCAAGCTTAAGTTTTGACCTTTGTAAAATATACATAAATATTTCTAGATAATCTTCAAGAGTTTCATCATCATCCTGTATTATTGTAAAAATCTCATCCTGCATGTCTCATGTTTTGAAATATTCTTGATATTTATATAAAAACACTCTCTTCATCTGATCCCAAGAGGTTATAGTGTTTCCTCCTAACCCCATAAACCAGCGTAAAGTTGAGTCCTTAATAGTAATAGGAGATAATCTTAGCTTTTGAGCATCAGTTGAATAATCATAACTTTTGCAAAAAATATCAAACTCGAATTAAAAAGAGTCAGAATCTTCATGAACTTTACCATGGAAATGTGGGAGAACTGATGGTGGAATATTCTTCATTTGTGCTACAGTATCGGGGTCCACAATTGGAAACACAAAAGTAGATTGTTCCCCACTTAACTGGTTTTCATCAATCCCTTCCACATGATCTTCATGATCTCCCATTGTTTCCCTTTTGCTCCCAACAAACTGAACCACACCGGAGCTGTTGTCACTAGAATCCAGGTGGATTATTCCTGCATGATGGGTTTGAATTGGATTGGGCTTCCTTCTCATAGAAGGAGGCCCAATATGATATTTTGTTTTTCAGAATTCTTCCAGCCTTTAGTGGGCCTTGAACCCCTACCTTTTCTAGGCATTCATTTCAAGAAAGAAAGAAAAATAACAAACATCTTCTAATAAAAGATGTTGTCAGGAATCAATCAACACCAGTAAAATTCCTTCAAAGAAGCTTTTCCAAACAATACTATAAAAATAAAGGAAAATTTACCTCTATTGTATAATCATAAAACTCTTACCAAATTAAATCGCCTCCTCGGCAACGGCGCCAAAATGTTAGGTGTAGGAATTACACTTAAGCAAACTCCTCAAAACTTAAATTATCAACCTGGGGGATTCGTAAACTTACAGATGAAGCACAGGCAATTCCAGAGATGGTATGAACCTTTCTAATTCCAATACCTACTTTCTTTGAAGGAAAGATTGTAGAATTAAACTAAAAAGAGAAAAAGGCAACTTGAACCATCAAAATAAACTAAGACTAGAAGAAGAAAGAATGCATTTGCAAAAGGGATTTGGAAATAAAAGGGGCAATCACTCTAGCTAACTATTGATTAACTACTGAGTGTGTGTTTTTTCTTTAGCAGAGACACTTTAGCAGTCTCATCAAATGGGCCCTTCGAACCTGCTTATGAAGAGATTTCCTTCTTGCAGTAACCTGTCCCACACTATCGTAGTCTGCTTGCACTAGTGTAGGAGAAAAGATTTATGTTTAGGGTATAAATGGTGTCTTTATTGAAAGTGTTTTGCTTCTTGCAAGGGCTTGACCTTTTTCAGGTTCAGAGCGCTCAGATCCCATGGAAAGAAACTAGTTCTTGCACCAGATCAAAGCTTCTTGCACTTAGCATTTAATTCTTGAAATAAATGCTTAATTACTGCAAGTGTTATTATGCTGTGAAATCAAATTGCACACATGAAAATGGATGTTTCTGATTTTAGTAAAGTGTAGAAATAAAGAAACAATGCTTATAATTTATCCTGTCATAAAGTATTTAATGAAAGTAAGAAATTGTGGGAAGTAAACTAGAAGGGATTGCTGCATCACACCAACGTGCACTGGTGCAGGTTCATTTCTCCTGCTTGGACTAGGCGGGGAAAACCAATCAAACAAAAATGCAGAAAATGAATAGCACACCAACGTGCATTGGTGCACGCTTATTTCTCCTACTTGGACCAGGTAGGAAAACCAACTAAACAAAACTGCAGAAAATGAATAGCACACCAATGTGCACTGGTGCAGGTTTATTTCTCCTACTTGGATCAAGTGAGAAAACCAATCCGAAATCAGGTGTAGGAAAAGGAAATCTAACTACTTAACACAGCAGATTCACTTTCACTCAAATAGGAATACATGTGCTGGAAATTAGATTGCACTTGATAGTATAAACATAAATTACAAGAAACATAAAATAGGGTAAACATGGTGGGTTAGATGGGCCCTAGCCAACTAGCATGTTTCCCTTTCAAATAGAAATGCTGCTCAGTACTTTATCAATTCATCAGCTTTCAATCATAGAAATATGATTAATGAAACGTGAGGTGGAGCCCCCTTTCTTATTAATTCATTGAGGCAAATACATGCGTGAATACATAGTCCAGCCCAGATTCGGGTGATAACAAAATACAAGCATGTTACTGCCTCCCTGGTTATATCTCTATTCTATACAAACTCCATCAAGAACTATCTCATCCTATTTACATTCTTCATTATATAAATCTTTGGTCAAAGGCCCAAAAGATCGTTTAAATAATTACATAACTGATATGCAGAATTTAACGTCTCGACCTTCAAAATTAGGCAGTTCAACAAAACTGGCCATAGCCAATCTCTGGTTTTTCATTCTTCATAAGTTTGATCTTGACTACCTTTGGATTGCCTTGCTGTCGTGGCTAGATCTCGACAACCTTTGGGTCCATCCTATTGTCATGGCTGAAGCAGCACAAAATGAGGCGGTGATTAAGGAGGTCCAGATCTACTGCAAGTATTTGTTGTGCTGGCACCGGTGCAAGATTTGATCCTACACTAGAATCAATGGTTACGGTAAACACTTGACTACAAAATAAACATTGGAGATATTGATAAGTTACAAAGAGTGATTATAAGAAAGAAATCATGTAATAAAGAATTAATTAATGCTAAGTTAAGTTAAAAATATGAAGTATAAAGTTCATACAAAATATGTCATCGTTCTTGGACTAGTGCAAGATGAGGATGTATAAGAGA
>APFE031059356.1:0-36620 GCA_000404065.3 Pinus taeda
GTAGAGGGAAAATGCATGAGTATTATCAAGGAGTAGTAAAGAATTCCTTGTTAATATTCAAAGTGAAAGAATCAGTGGGAACAGGAGCAGCTAAGAATTCATGCTTATGTTAATTCTGAAGAAAACATAAGTAATAACAGAGATTGAGCACAGAGTGTATTTAAACAAATTCTGGGCTATTCTTTTTCTCTGTTACTAAGATTGTGAAACATGTATGAAATTTGCAAACACAGAAACTACAAAACGCAGGTTAGACGACTTATTGATCCATAGAAAGACATAAGAATCCTGTAGCAGGACCAAGAGCATCAAATCCACATTTAGATGGTGCAACAACAATGAACTTCAACAACCTTTGTATTAAAAATCCTCAGAGTTACAACGCAGTCCAGAAGAGATATCACCAACCCCAAATACAACTCTGGGGGAGGTCTTTATACAAAACGAGTTTACAAAATATCTTATGGAGAAAAATATCACGCAATAACTTCATCCATCTACTTTTACAAGGGAAATAAATGCCATTGGAAACAAGGAAAAATGAATGCAGAAGTAATTGTTGCTGTGTTGGCCTCTTTAGTTGATCAGATACGTTTGACTTTTACACCCAGTGAGTCGGCTGATAGTCTGTCTTCTATTGATATTTTTTGCATTGTTGTACCAGTCCTTTCATCTACATCTGATCCTGCTTTAATGCGCTATAGTTTTAGCTCGACTCCCTTCCTCTGTTGTTTTCATCTTTATGATATGTGGCACGTGCATCGAAAATTCGATTGGATGCAGATGACTTAAAGAAAATTAAAAATTACATTGTTAAAACCTCTAACATGCTCTACCACCATTGGTCCCCTGGCAACTGATGTCTTTGCATTTTTATTAATGTTTCATCAGCTTCAGTATACCTGTAAAAGTTGGGCTAGACTGCAAAAAGATGTCTTATTTCATGTTCGATATAGAACAGATTCTCTAATTTGTCATATAGGCTCTGTACTGATGGAAGTTTTTTATCCTCTGAAGTGCTTGATGATGCTGTGATTTGATTTGCAACATATGTATTTACCCTGTCAGCATATTGTTAATGTGTCAACAGTTTCGGATTACTGGTTAATAAGTTGGGTAAACCCTTTTCCTGCAAGACTGTAAACTTCTCTGTAAAGGCATTTATTTCTATTTGCATCTCTTGGCACTTTCTCTCCAGATTTTGTATAAAATTCCTCATGGTCAGCACCTTTTTAACTTTCAAAATGGTACTTGTTATGTCCTTGATATCCAAAGCTGCGAGTTGTTCCTTGGTGTGAGTGTTCAAAAAATGGATTAGTCTATTGGCCTATTCAGGCATGTTTCCCAACAATGCTCTGGCCTTTTGAATCTCTACTTGGGCCATTTCTATCAAATCAATTTTCTCATGGATTGTTTGAATTGATTGCCATTGATCAGTGATAGACTGGCCAATTTTGGTCCACATAATTGTTTTGATTTCTGCTAGAGGTTTGTGAAGAGTAAGATCTTTTTCCAAGGATTTTACCTTATTTTCTAAGGCCTTTACCTCTCTTGTTCTCTCTGCCACAGTTATCTTAGATTTATCATAATTTACCTCTAGCTTGGCTAGTTTTCCAATGGCATCCTTTAACTCTAACACTTGGAGTTTTAATTCTTCCATTTCTTTTATTAACTGCTTTGTGCTTATAGTGTTGCTGCTCCCTATTTTTTTTGTTGTTGCTGAAGCTGAGGTACTTGTTGTTGATGTTGGGATAGTGGGAGGGATTGCTACTGCAATTGTGGGAGGGGCAGTGGTAACTGTTGGAGCTGTTTCAGGTGGCTGGGAGGTCGACTCTCCCTACTTGGATTGTAATGCTTTCTCCAGTTCCTGCTCCATTTCAGTTAGCCTTTGATTCATCCTCATCAGTAAGTCCATCATGTCTTCCTCTGCCTTTTCTTGTGCAAGTTTTGTAGTTTGTGGGTGCATGGTAACAGACAGCTTCAATTGCTTCCTAAGTGCAGCAATATCTTCTTCCTTTTTCTTTATCAATGCTTTGATGCCCTTGGCATCCTTGGGATCATGTCCCAACTCAATAATAATTTCTTCTAAGGTCTTTATTCTATTGTCTTTAGCTAAGGAAGATATCTTTTCCAAATCCAATTGGGCAGATGTATTGCTTAATGAGTCTTGCAATTTTTGGGCCAACATTGTCTTATCTGCCAATGTAGAGTAAACCATTTCACCAGTTTGTTTGTGCAGCCCAATCTGGTCCATTGGGTGTATGTCTTTGTTAAGGACCTCTAAATTTGTTATTATATTGTCAGCTGCTGACTGTGGTTGTTGAACTTTAGGCCTAAAATGAATTAAGATCATTTTTTCCTCCTTAATGTCATATGCAGACATTAGTCTTTGCTGTTTGGAGGGTGTCATTTTGAGAAATTGATCATAAAGTTGCAGTCTCAATGGCTCATTCTGGGCCTTAATGTCCATGAATGTTCTTTTAATATCAAAACGCTACTTACTTTGCGGCTTTGAGGAGGAAACTTGCATACTATGCTGCCTCTCCATTTCCTGCCTGTGAGAGTTGGTGGATGTTTGTTGGCTGGTTGCCCTCTCCTCTCTTGGACTCTCTGTGATTTCTTCAACAATTTCCCCTTCAGGTAGAGGATCAATTCTTTGCCTTTTTGCCTCTGGTTGCTCCGCTGATCCACTTACAGGTGCAGTTTCTTCTCTGTCCCCTTTTCTCCCCTTTTCCTCATTCAGAGGAGTCTGTAATGCTTGGATTTCAGGTGCCTTTGTTTGCAGTGAAGGGGCTTGCCCTTGACCCTATTCCTTTGATGTTTTTAGTGGATTTGTCATCATGTGCTGCTTTGAGTCCAACACCTCTTTGCCCTTTGATGTTCTAGCAGTTGGTGTAGTCCTTTCTTGGGCCAGTTGCTGTGAAGTTCCAGCAGATGATGTGCCTTCTCTGGTTTGCTGTAGTACTTTGAATGACACCTGTCCAAAAGAGTCCAGGTCAAGAGTCTTTTCAATATTTTTCATAGTTTGTTCCATTTTCTCTTCCTCAGTGAGCTGTTCAATTAGTGTGCCTTCTACCCACTCATCTCGATTGGAAAATTGTTCTATGTCAGGAAACTTACAATGACTGTAGGGAGCTAGCCTAAATTTTACCTTTCTTTCACAAATAAAACCATTTGGGTCAGAAGGTACCCACCAAAAGTTCCTCTTTAATTTGAGTTTTCCACCCAATATCTTGTCAGCATCTTGCCACCCTTCTTTTCTGTTCATGACATAGGGCCCTAACTGGTCTCTCAATTTCAACTGAGCCTTTTTCTTGGTGCTATGAAAATGAGTCAAATCCGAATTGATAAAATAGCTGAAATATTCTAGAGCAAACAGTCTCATTGGCAAATATTTTGGGAGCTTGTAGGGGCACAGCTCACAGCCATATATCCTGATCTTAGTGTGATTCTGGTATAGGTACCAGTCACCTATTTTGTAGCTTTTGGAGAGCTGTAAAATTTTCTACATATCACAAGACAGTCTAGGAGGAGGAGTTCTCATCAGTAGAGAAGAGGTTGGGTGTATAAACATGTCAATAAATTCACATTAAGAGTAAGGAGAGTTGTGGAGTTCATGAAAGACTGAGGTCCAAAAAATCACGGATCTTCTTTCTCCTTTAGAATCCAATTTCCTGACGGGGAATTGGAAACTGTCTGGCTGATAATACAGGAGCAGATGATATATGTAAGAGGTATACTTGAAGACTCCCTCCCTGTCTAGATTCAAGAGTTGGTCAAGGATCTTGTTAGCAATGAATGAAGCATAGTTATATTTGACAGCAGGGGGCTGCCCTAGAGTAAACATGGACATTAAAACTAATACAGTCTCATCAATATATTCACTTGTCTTGAATCCCAGGATATAAGATAACATATCAATGAGGAACCTGCCCACTTCATTGAACCATACATGGTGAAAAGGAGGTGGCTCTGTAGTTTGGCGATCTGATCTCATAAATGTTTGGGCAATTCGGGCTATCTCTGAACTTCATAATTTGGGGCCCTCGTCAAGCAAGAATTTCAAAGAAAGAGGAGTCAAAGACTGAGTTGGTTTGAATTTTAGCATTTGGTTTATGGCCTCAAGAGTTATGTAGAAGAGGATAGCTCCAGATGGAGTTTTTACTGCCCTTTGGGTTGGTTCATAGTTGTCACAGCATAGGCAGATTATATCAGGGAAAACATTAACAGAGGGGAGGTAGTACATGGGTAGATTTGATTCCCATATCCCATAGAAATCATTTTTGTTCAGGTAACTGTTCCTGACTTCACAGAATGCTTGGAGATGGTTTCTGTCACCAACTAAGTCTTGAATTTGGAAATCCCAATTGGCCAAAGGTAGCCACTGCAATTCCTTGTGGGGTGCATTGAGAGGTGTAACATTCAGGGCCACTAGAGCCTCCATTATTCAACTATCTGTGATTTTGAAACTGTAATTCCGGTTTACGTGGGCAAAATAGACAAAACCACAGCTTAGTGGACTTTTCTACGGGAATTACAAAGTGAAATTGGTTTGTATTTAGCTCAGTGGGCAGAATTTACATGGGGAGACAAAGTTTGCAGCACTTCTTGGAAAAAACGAGTAACAACAGTAGTTATAGTGTGCAGTTTTGCAGATATTTTGACGAATTTAACTCAAATTTTGGCGTTTTTTAGAGACTTCGTAGAAGAAACTTAAAAACACAAGCTTTGGGGACAAATGTGGGTAAATACCTGTTTTAATGGACTTCCTGTGTGAAATGCAGTTGGCGGACTGAGCTGGACGACCAATTTGCTGAATATTTTGGCTTGAAAGCAGATTGCGTGGTTGAATGATTGCTACTAGACGTGAATGGGCATGCAAAGGTTGCATAGAGAAAACAAAATAGAAATGAACAGAAAATGATGTTTTCACGCCTTTTTGACAAAAAATTGATTGTGGTGGGTTTCAGCGCACTTTGGTTGGTTGACGTCAGCATGACGTAAAGGCTTGTCATGTAGCGAGGTGACGTGGTGGTGATACGGCGATGATGAGGTGGTGATGTAAGCATGACATGGTGCTGACATGGGTGCAACGTCAGCTGATGACGCAAAGGTGATGTCAGCAAGGAGGTAGCGGGGCAGTAAGCGGTTTTCCCCACACCTCCTTTGGGCCATGGTGGTATTGGAGGGGAGGCAGTGATCATACCGGGAGCTTGACACCTGTCACAAGGTACGGCAAAAAAACCACCATTCCCTAGATGCTATCGATTGGTGATCGGAGGGGTTCCGATATTCATGTGGGCCGTTGGATATATGGGTGATGATCAAACGGTTGGCGGCGAGTGGGATATGACAGAGGATATGGCGTAGGGACCCACCACATATATCAATGTATTTATATGTTTTTTAAACATATCGGGCAGGTATTTAAACTTTGTTTAATGGGGTTTGGGGGTATGGTATGCGGATGTGGTTATTTATTTAGCCAAATGTTAAATAAACTCCATGGTTGTGTGCACTGGGTTGTTATATGGTTCTAATTGAACCAATAACTCCCGTAATCCTTAGTGTATGGTTATATTAAGCCAAGGGTCGGGATATTTAGATTTTTGGGGATTTTTTATGTATTTTATACAATAGGGGCAGGGAAAATATTATATAGGAACTATATAATAAAGTTAGTATGTTAGTATGAAAGGTATGATGTTTAAGCAAAGCACTAAGTTTGAAAAGTGAAAACTTAGGCTATAGGGAGGGTCAAAAGAAGAAATATTTTACACAAGAAATGTGGCTTCTTTGCCCATGGAGAAAACATTATTTCGCTGAAACTTTCACCTGAAATGGGGTGGTCTAGGGACTTTGAGCAGATCTCAATATCCTAGTGGGATGTTAGTAAGTGATTGTTGTGAGAAGAAGGAGGGGGAGTTAGACATGCAACATCTAATCTGTTACCATAGCTTGCCATGGTATTTCTGATAGTAATGAGATAAAACATCTTTGAGAAACAAGATTCCCCATACAACTGCTTGTGCAACATCAAAACTACTTACCCATTCTATTACTCCTAACATTTTTTCTTCATTTTCATTGGGTGCATTTGAACTAGCAAACCCTAATTCTCTTCTTTTCTTTTAGCTGCCATCCTATCTAAATCTACCCTTATCTCTTCCAAGGACCCAGATTAAACAGTTGGGTTCCTTTGCTTCTCTACCTATCTACTCATGTACCAAGCTTGAACTATTTGGACAGACCTTTATTCTCTATTCTAAGACAAGTAAATTGAAATATGAACTTGGCCAAGATTAAGTTGTTTGGCCATTCATAAACCATAATAAGAATCAAGCAACTGTACACAGTGAAATTCTTCAACAATGGAATAGTAGTGTCATTTGAACTAGCACACTTTCCTGGTCTTTTGGTTGGGGTTCATTTCTTTCATTTTTTTTTCTCTTGAATATTTCATTCTTTTTTCCCTTTGATTTTTCTTTTAGGGCATACCCTCTTTTCATTTTTTTAATTTTCTTCATTTCTTTTGAAAGTATGGAAACCTTTGCAGCATGGAAAGGATGAACAGTACCCATGTGAACGCAATGGCTTGAGCAAGCTAAACTAGACATCACTCTGACTTAGACAGCTATATAAGTCCAACTGCTCAACATCCCCATGTTGATCAATAGTAACATATTGATGCCAAGCTCTGTAGTCCCTTATAGTGTTTGTTTGTTCCGTAGTGACATATGTCTAAAACCTTACCTTTGCGTCCATAGCATCTAGGTACACTTCTCAGGCTCCTCTGTCCAACTTGTCTGAAAGCATGCGCATCATTATCTTCAATATGACCAAACCAACAACATACTTATGCATGATGTCTACAATGATAGGCAAGTCTGGGCTAGTGGAAATGCACATCAACTCATTGAAGTACGAGTCAACTCTAGTCGAACCTACTTCTTTGTCTTCACCTGGGTGAGAGTCTCGATTGATGGGATCACATGAGTGTGCACGATAACATCCATACTCTTGAAAACTTGTGCATGGGAGTCTTGTATGCTAGTGACGAACTACAGGAACTCTTCATAATCCAGATTTGACTCTGGATACATGCCTTCAGCTTGATGGCATTAACCCTCATCATCTTAGGCAAGTGAAGTGGGGCTCCCTTGTACTTCATCGTCCATGTTTTCATGTCATCAATAGAAGCATGGACATTCATCAAGATGCATGCTCTTCTAGCACATTGTTGCTGCCATCTGTTAAGATGGACGACTGCCTTGTGCATAGTACCAAACTTGGAGTACATTGCTTGTAAGACTGTGTCAAGGGACAATACTTCATCTAGTATTGCCTTCTTCAGTTTAGCTCGGGCGGACATTGTCAAAAAGTGTCCTCCTAGCTTGGTTGTTTGTAATTCCTTTGCTATTCGCTCATTCTCAGCTATTAGGAGGTGAAAAATTGAGCTAGTGGCTTCGATATATACTCTAGTTGCATTGGCCAAGGCAGATGGATGTTTACATACATTAGTCATGATCACTTGTTCTTCAACTTGTGTAGGAGATGTTTGATCACTGGAGTTGACACTTTGTGAGACTGCACAACTCTATGTTGGGATTCATCAAATGAGATGTTGTGCATCTCTTCTTTCGGCTGATCACCAAGGATCTCAGCACCTCCTAGGTCATCCAAGACTTCCTCGTCATCTAGATGCATTGAAGTTGGTGAGTCAACCCCTTTGTGGTGAGGCATGAGGTCAGTGTCTTGTTCCAACTCCAACTGCTCCACTTATGCATCCAACTGTTGAAGTGCCTATTCTATCTCATGCGAAATGTTTTGCCCCTACGATGGTTCACCTTGTTCACATGATGCCAGCTATTCAAATGAATCCACTACTTGTATGAGCACTGCTTCATCTGTTTGCACATTCTGTGCCCCCTACTATATCTACTACTGCTACGCTTCCCTCTCCTGTTTGCAGATCTCTTGTTCCTTTCCAGGTTTCTCCCTCAGCTCATGCAACTCCTTCTCTACTTCTTTAATTCTCTTATTGTCCTTCTGACTTCACACAATTTTATTATCGCGCTGCTACCTCTTTGCCTCTACAACCATAGATTCTTTCTCTACAAGTGGTTTTGCTCGAAACCTGCAGCTTTGCTACTCCTCCATGCGATTGACAATCTTCCTCTTCCCTTTATCGCACACTGGTATGTTTGGCTTTGCTACCACTGCTACTACTACTGCTACTGTTGGTGCTCTCCATGTTGCTGCTTCACGCTGCTTCGCTAACTACTCCATAATGAAGCCGACCAGTTCATTTGGTCTGGAGAAACTATAGCAATATCTCCATGGGTCCTCCTCGGCCCAATGAAATGCCCCTTGGATACAGTTGAACTAGACTCTCGTGTAGTGATATTTCACAATGAAATGTGGGTCATACGAATTGTAGCTTCGAAGGTCGAATGGGTACTTCTTCATCAATTCATCTTTAACATCCACTTTATTGATACGCTGGATCTCATATAACCCAATACACAACGAAAGAGTGGGCTAAGGTGCCTTCTTCTTCCAATGCAGTCTAGCTGTCAATTCTGCCAAGATGTGATAGGCTATTTCCTGCATGAGTGGTATGTCCAAGGAAAATTTTGGAAGAACATGCAGAGGCTTCTCGACACTAAATATTCAGATGAAAGTGCTGAACAGTGAGGCATACCAATTTGCGATGCCTATCAATGCCTCCATTGCTTCCTTTGACATGTATGGTGGATCCTGTTTGAATATCATCTTGTACACAGGGGCGACAAAATGATCAGACAATCGTGTGCTTACTCCTTTGAAGTTGCATTTGGACAACAACTTGAAATATGTGTTCACAGCAGTCTTTGGCGGTGACCATGCCCACTCCAAGCCCAAGAACCCTTGTCCAGCATAGAGTACATCTAAGATGTAGGCAAGCATGTAAATCTCTGCATGCATACCTCTAGGTGACTATCATTCCTCCTTTACTTATTCCTTTAGCTGATGAGCCAGTATGTCAGACCAGCTACATGGTTTTCCTTCTCTAGCCACTTGTTCTAGAGAAACCACCCAACTTTGTGGGAAAGTTTCCCTACTTGCTTGGTGATGAGCCTCATAAAAGGGTAATTATATGGGCTTATTTTACCTCCTAACCTAGTCAAATCAACCATTCTCTTATCTTATTGTATGATTTTTTTATTATATTTATGCTCATAGAGTGAGTTGAGTTAGTTATGATGCCATGTGGTCTAACATGTATTTAATACAGATTATTGATGGATTTCGAGGTCAAAGCCAAGGATCCAGTGGCAAAATGCTATAAATAACTCGAATTAGACAGAGGAGAGGAATTATAGGAGGGAATCCCCCTCATTTCTTACTCCTCACTTCGAATTCCCCTTCATTCAACTTGGATTACAAGCAACCGAATCATGCACTAGAAGGCAGCCAGGTAAGTGGAGGATGACTGAGAGTTATCTCGAGTTTTGGGAGCCAAGCCTCTCTAATTTTAAGGAAGTTGTTGGTAGCTTCAGATGTATAAGTAGAGAGGCCTAGGGCCTCACCAAGGTTAGACTTTTTCTAATGTAACCTCTGCTCATGTTTCGAGCTTATTATTTTGTGACAATTTCATGTAAACTTGCTATTTTTTGGTAGTGAAGATGGAATCCTTTTCGAGCTAGCATTGAGTTACCTTAGAGGGTTGAAGCTCTTAGGTTAGGGCCCAATCCAAGTAGCCAAGCTTCTCTTTACTTATATTTGTATGGTTACTTCAGTTTGCAGATTAATTTTCTATTAGATGTATTTCTTTTATGGTTAAGAATAGGTTGCTTTTGATGATTTAATAGTTTGCTTTCGTTTGTGCTTTCTATAGTAGGTTAAGTAGTGATCAGAAAAGATTGAAAAGGCTAGCAATAGTGGCTTGGCCTCTCTTCCTCCCTCTGGGACCATGATTTGAGGCAAAGACCCTCTTGCTGCCCCAAAAACACAGATTTTCCTCATTAATAGGACTTCTAGTGTTTGCAACCTTTTATTAAGTTAATAGTCAAGTTTCTTTGCTTCAGATCTTCCTTATCATGTTCACTTCCTGATTTGCAATATTCCTCTTTCATACTTTCCTTGCTTGCAGCATTTCTCAGCACTTCCTTTAATAGGTCATAGTTTAGATCATTTTAATGCAAAACTCTGTTTTTCCTAAATGCACTCATTTTATTATTTTCTTGATCTTCTCGGTTAACTGTCAGTTCCTTTGCAGTGGATCTCTTCCAGAAGTAGGCCAGCTTATCAGCAATCACATCCTCCATTTCATCCATGCCCTATAGGTCTTCCCAAACCTCACCTCAATTCTGCCTTCGTTTCCTGCATTTTTCATAGAACTTCTTCCTCTCTCCTTAAGAAAATCCAATCATCTTTCTCTCACCTGGTGGTTCATGGTAGACCATAGGCACCCTAACATCTCCTTCCAACCTTCATCCACCTTTTCCACCCACTCTCACACCCTCAAAATAGCGGAAATTTCTCTTGGCCTCCTCCTATAAGCCTCCTATAGTTTCCCTATTTTCCTCTTGTAGTTTCCCTATGTCCTCCTGTAGTTTTCCCTGTAGGTTTTATTTTGAAGGACGAGTGTGGGTAAAGCCTTTAGAAGGCCACCTAAGACCTCTTAGGACCCATCTATACCATCTTTTATCCTCCCAAGCTACAAAACCACCCTTCAGTGCCACCTGTTCATTATCACACTCACATAGAATAAATTAGATACATGTCCAATTCACATAAAAATACATAAAAATCCAAAGATATGTTTCTTGCTTATTTACTTCTAGAATTAGCATGGTTAGATGTTTTTTTCTTTCTTCAGTAGGTAATGGCATTTCTTTCATGATTTTCATAGTGCTTTTGGTAGAAGTAGAATTATCTTGTTAATTAGGGTTTACTAGGTCTTGCTTTACATTCCAGTCTTTTTCCCCTTTCTACAATTAGAATAGCTTTTGTAGAGTAATCTTTCTTTCTTTCATCACACATAGATCTTCTTCTGAGATCTATAGAAGTTGGCTTGAGATCCTAGTGATTTTGCGTCAGTTGACCAAGTGACAACCTGCAAGTGAGAACTAGTACTTGTGCATACAGCACCGACGCTTCCAAGTTTGTTATGAACTACCGAGTTGATAAAAGTAATGTTGGTAGCCCAGGAGTTTTAGCATTCTTGCTACAATACTGGCACTCACAACTTTTTTTGGCACCGTTTCCGGGGAGGCATTAGAGTATTCTATAATTACTGCTTTCTTCTATTTCCTATTGCAACATTTTGCTAATAGTTTATTTCGGCAAAAGTATACTAGTCATTTCCTTTCTTTCCTTTTCAATTCTGCAAATTTCCATTCAGCAAGTTCATTTCAGCTAGTTGCAATTTGTTTTGTTCAAACAATTTCAGTTTTTGCAGGTAATATCAGTGTGGAGAAAAAGAAACAAAAAAAACCAACCAAAAAGATTTCCTTTCATGCCTCATAGGAATAGAGATAACTCAAGAAAAAATTTTCCCAACACCCCCACTGCTTCACACAACCAACCTTCTCTCTTCTTCAGTGGCTGAGTTCAAGAATAACCCTTAGGTGAATAGCCAGACATATTTGAAGAACCTATAGGGGAAGAAGAAGAAGAAAACATTCCTCTAGAGCCAATGGCTGAAAATAGAAATGCTAGGGGAAATGGAGAAAGAATAGAGGGTACATTTCCCATTCGGGAGATCAATGGGACACCAAAATGAAGAATATAAGCCCTTCAGCCCTACCTCATTTCCATGGTCTGACTACAGAAGATCCTAACACCTTCTTGTTCAAGTTTGCTGTCATCTATTGAACTTATGACTATGCAGAAGATGAGCAAACATTGAAATTGTTCCCTTCTACTCTCAAGGATGCAACACTGCGCTGGTTCATGGGATTACCTGGCAATAACATCACAACTTGGGCTGAAATGCAGCAGGCCTTTAACAACAAGTATCAAGACTAATGTAGGTCAAAAGATACTAAAGAAGAAATCTTTCGGATGACCATGGGAAGTGATGAGTCCCTGGAAGACTATGAAGAGAGGTTCTAGTTTAATTACAAAAGGGTCAGGTGTACACTTGACCCTGAGTCTCTGAAGTTGGTCCTGCTTAGCGGAATTCAGGAAGACCTTTTAGACACCCTCCATCTACTTCCCAGGGGAAACATCTACCAACTATCCTGTGAGAACATAGAGACTGTTTTTAGAAACCATTCTAGAGCAGCGAGAAAGAAACATAGGGGAAGTCAACCCATAGCCAGTGCCTCTTCTTCCAATTCATCCATTAAAGGTGAAATTGGAAACATGTTGGAAGACTTCAAGAGTGAGATGTTGTAGACTCTTGCCATGCAAATGAATACCTTACATATCAAAAGAAAACAAGAGGAATTAGAGAGGGCTTTGGCCATTTCTTTCCCGAGATGCACCAAGAGGCATCCTAGGAATTAATGCCCATTGAACTCTATAGAGGTTTGTTTATTCTGTGAAGAAAATCATTATACAGATAAGTGCCCTTCCTTGCCTAGACTTACAGCTGTGTACTAAGGGGCCGAAGGAGTCACTGAACAGATCTATTACATAAACCAAAGGACACCACATGGACCTAGACCATACCAGCAGGGGATGCAAGGGACATCTTAGGCATACTACCACCTAAACCAAGTCACCTCCATACCTTCTTGGGGCCCCCCTGCTCATCCGAGCTAGTCCAAACCTCCTCCTTGGTCCTTCACATCTCAATATCACGCCCAACCAGCCGCTCATTCATTCCAACCCTATGCTCAGCTACAACCTCAGTGAAACGCATCTCATCAGGGTGGAGGCCCCAATATAACTCTTCTCCCACTCTTTTTCCTCCACCACATGCCCAACCATAACCATTACCTTCTACTCCACCAAGGAAACCCCAAATGCCTACCTAGCCAAATCCAAACCCGAACAATAGATAGGATCAACAAGTGTATAGTGGGGAACCATCATGCCCAACTTATGCGGTGGAGATTCAAGAAATTAACTTACGATCTAGGAAAGTTCTCCTAGGTAGCCAGCCTCCACCTAGGGAGGTTGAGGGAGATAAAGAGGAAAGTGAACCTAAAGAAAATCCACCCTTTCCTGAGAGACTATCACTGACAATCCAACCTACCCCAGAAGAGAGTGAACTCCTAGGAGAATTGAAACATTTATGTGTGAAGATACCACTTCTCCAAGCCATAAAATATGTACCTATCTACAATAGGTTGAACAGAGAGAAGTGTTTTAGGCATACAGGAAGGTGCATAGAGAGCCCCAAACCATCAATGTCATAGGACAACTATCTGACCTGATGTTGGGTAGTAAATTGTCCAAAATATCTGGAAAGCCTGGAAGCCCGTAGTTGATGTCCACATCAATGCACAATGGTCCACATACCTTGATTGATCTAGGAGTTGCCATTAAGTGATGAGAAGGACACAATGCTCAAACTTAACCTCCAGGGCTCCTTGAGGAATACTACGATGGTGCTATAGCTGGTAGACCGTTCCACCGTGACCCCTGAGGGGATTGTGGAAGATGTGATGGTCTCCGTTGATTCTTGGAGTACCCTATTGATTTCTTAGTTCTCTAGCCAAAGGAAAATCTCACTGGGTATCCTCTCATTCTGGGAAGACCCTGGTTGGCTACATCCGATGCCTACATCAGCTGCCGAGATGGGAACATGACCATAAAGAATGGGCATATGTCGAAGTAGTTAACCCTATATTCTCCTGCCCAACCCTTGTTAGAACATGATCTACCTCTCTGGTTGGAGGATGAGGATGAGGATTAGGATGAAGTTTATTCTGCCCCACTTTGTGCATTGGAATTCGCCATGGGAGGAAAACCTCAAGATGAGGATGATATGATTGAAAATTTGATTCGGAATCCACCTCCTAGTGTATCACCATTAGAAGACATAGTAAGAGAAACCCAAAACAACCCCTCAACTAATCTCTATGTGGCCGACCCTAATCCTCTCCGTGTCAAAAATATAGAGTTCGGCCCAGAAAGAACATTGAAAATCAATCCATCCCTATCTCCCTCCCAAGAGAAGGAGCTATGTAGCCTACTGAGAAAACATCTAGATTCCTTCACTTGGAGTTATATGGAGATGAAGGGAGTACACCCTTCAGTATGTACTCATCATATATACATCAAGGAAGATTGCAAGCCAGTTAGGCAGCCTCAAAGGACGATGAACCCAACACTTAAAGATATTGTTAAGGAATAACTGCAGAATTTGCTTGATGCAGGATTCATCTATCCCATTTCCAAGAGTGAATGGGTCTCTCCTTCGGTGTTGGTGCCAAAGAAAAATGGTAAGTGGAGAATATGTGTTGACTATCAGGAATTGAACAAAGCCACTAGAAAGGACCACTTTCCTTTACCTTTCATAGATCAAGTGTTAGACGGTCTGGCAGGGAAAAAGTTTTTCTCTTTCCTAGATGGGTTTAGTGGGTACAATCAGATTCAAATCAGCCTAGAAGACCAAGATAAGACCACTTTCACTTGTCCTTGGGGTACCTTTGCATACCAGGCCCTTCCTTTTGGTTTGTGCAATGCTCCATCCACTTTCCAAAGAGCGGTATTGAGTATATTTTCTGAACTGGTTCATAATGTAGTAGAAATATACATGGATGATTTTACTCCTTATGGCTTTGACTTTCAAGAAGCTTTATCTAACCTAGGAAAAGTTATAGATAAATGTATTGAGATGAACCTATCCCTCAGTCTGGAAAAATGTGAATGTTTTATGACTAAAGGGACCGTGCTAGGTCATGCAATATCTCAACAAGGACTGTAGGTGGACCCCAACAAAATTTCCATCATCCAAAGGGTCCCACCTCCTCAAAAGGTGAGAGATGTCAGAAGTTTCCTAGGCTTAGCCGAGTATTACAGGATATTCTTGAAAGACTTCAGCAAGATAGCCTCTCCTTTTTTTGGCCTCTTAGGCAAAGATATTGAGTTCATATGGTCAAAAAATTGTCAAGAAGCCCTAGATACCTTGAAAAGCAAGCTAGTGACTGCCCCAATTCTCAGAGGCCCAAACTAGGCCCTACCCTTTCACATTCACACAGATGCCTTGAACAAAGCAATAGGAGCAGCCTTAGGACAAGTTGATGAAAAGTTACCTTTTTCCATATACTTTATAACCAAAAACTTGTCAAAGGCATAGTTAAACTATACAATGACCGAGAAGGAACTCTTAGCCGTCGTTCATTCCTTAAACAAATTCAAACATTATATCATAGGCTACCAAACTTTTGTGCACACTGATCATGCTGTGATTAGATATTGAATGAACAAACCAGATGTAAATGCTCGCATTATTAAATGGTTGCTTTTACTGTAGCAGTTTGATTTGACAAAGAGAATGTTGTTGCTGAATTTTTGTCTAGAGTGAATTTACCTACAGGTGAAGAAGGAATGGTGGATGACCAAATGCCAGATGAACACCTACTTTCTATATCAGTACTCTCTCCATGGTTTGCTGATATATCCAACTACTTGGTTTCAGCATAGTTCCCACCACACTTGTCCTCAAAAGAGAAAAGCAAGATAGTAAGGAAAAGTGCCCCTTTCACCTAGATTGGGGGCAATCTCTTCAAACTTGGCCCAGATCACATCTTGAGAAGATGTGTCAGGGAGGAGGAAGTCTTTTACATCCTCCTAACTTGTCATGATGGGCCTTGTGGAGGTCATTTTGCAGCAAAAAGAACCGCCTTCAAGATATTGCAAGCAGGCTACTACTGGCCCACTTTTCATCAGGATGTGAGGAAATACACGAGCCAATGTGATCAGTGTCAGAGGATGGGGAAACCCACTCCAAAGAATGAAATGCCCATGCAACCTCAAGTCACCTTTGAGCCATTTGAGAAGTGGGCCATGGACTTTTTGGGGCCTGTCAACCCCCCTTCAAAGCAAAAGTAGTACATCATTTTGTGCACTGACTACCTGACAAAGTGGGTAGAGAAAAAAAAAATCAAAGCAGAAAAAGAAGAAAAAGTAGCTGAGTTTTTGAGAGAAAACATATTCTATAAGTTCGGGTATCCGAGAAAGTTGGTCACAGACCAAGGCAGTCAGTTCACTTCCAGCCTGATTGAATACCTGCTCACACATCATAAGATCAAGCACAGGAATTCCACCCCTTACCATCCACAAGCCAATGGGTAAGTGGAGGTCACTAATAGAACCTTGGAAGGGATCCTAACCAAGGTAGTGAGTAGTAGCAGAAAATACTGGTTGGACAAATTAGTTGAGGCCACTTGGGCCTACAACACAACATGGAAGACCAACACCAGGTTCACATCCTATGAATTGGTCTATGGGAAGAAGGCTTTGTTGCCAATAGAGTTTGAATTCAATACCCTAAGGATGGCATCTTAGCAAGACCTAGACGTCAGCCATGCATAGAAGGAGAGATTACTTCGGCTCAATGGATTGGATGAATACAGATTGCAAGCCCTTCTCCATACAAAGGTAGTTTAGCTTTAGAGAAAGATATGGCATGAAAAAAATATCAAGGAGAAGCAATTCCAAGAGGGATATTGGGCACTACTCTATGATTCAAGATACAAAGATTTCAAAGGCAAGATGAGGACAAGATGGCTGGGACCCTACACCGTGGAGAAATGCAATGACAATGGTTCAGTTCTGATCAGAACCATTGATGATGAAGCCATCCCCATGCTTGTCAATGCACATCGGTTGAAAGTCTACAAGAAACCCCTCTCTAAGTGAGAGCTTATTGAAGATTTGAATAAAATAGTAATGGTAGTGGAGAATGTCTTAGCTTCCACTTCACCCACTCACTGAAGAAAAGAAAAAAATAAAAAATAAGGACTCAAGTGAAAACCTCCATGAGGCGCTTGAGTCCCATCATTGGGTTGAAAACCTCTTCCGAGGCGGCCCAGTGATGAAAAAAAGGAGAAAAAAAAGAATAAGATCCCTGGGTGAAAACCTCCCTTGGAGGCACCTAGGGCAGGCAATTAGGGTGAAAACATCTCTGAGGCACCCTAGTTGTTTTCATTAGAAAAAAGAAAAAGAGAAAAAATGATTTTCTATTACATTGCAGGTTTGTAGGAGGACTATAGGGAGCAGAAGAAGGTGCCAAGCGAACCCTGACATTCACACCAGCACCCATCTCACCTTCTCCACACCTTCCTCCATCATATTTGGCATCTCTTTCACCCCACTGTACCTTTTTTCTCCAAAACTATGTTTTCTACAGGAGGCTCCTGTAGGAATTACAGAGAGCCAAAAATGTCTACAGAAGGCAGTTTTAGGGACCAGGGGAGCTTCATGAGGAACTTATCATCCCTCTTACCACCTTCAAGCCTCCTTTCTATCATTTCCAAGCCTACAACGCACCCCCCAAGCATCATTTCTTTTCCTATCCAAGAAAAACACAGAAAAAACTTTTTTCCAATATGAAAAAAAAGAAAAAGGAAAAAGGCACCAATAACCTTACCTGAAGCTTACCTATTTCCCCTCCATCATGCATGACACCTCTAGCATTATTTTCGAGCTCCAAGCATAGGGAAAATCTGAATTTTCAAGGGGAGAAGTAGCTACAGGAGCTCCTGTAGGAATTCCTGTAGTAGCTGATCCCATAGAAGTCTAGAACCAACAACAAAAGAGTGCACATATGAAAGTTGAAGAGGCATATGCAGCTCAGCTCTAGCAAAGGAAGAACCTGCAAAAGCACACAACAACACATCAGCCAATAGAGATAGCATGCATAATAGGAAATGAAGGCATGCAGGAGAGAGAGCCACAACACCTCACAACAAATACACTTGGATCACAAGTAAGTAACTAAATCACTACTCTATTTGCATTTGTGTAATTAGGAGTCATACGAAGGCAATGATATGGTTGATATTGAATGAGGGAAAGATGGCTAGTTAACTTGGCCACCTTCATCTAGTTGACTCCACTCATCCGAGATGTCACCCACACGTGCGCACAGTCAACTCAAGAAAAGATTCCAAGGATAGGTAGTGGAGAAAGAGTAAACATTGGGCTGGAAAGAAATGGCGGCATCGACGAGTAAACGACTGAATGTGCTGCAACCTAGGGATCACCGGCAGATATTCGCTCTATAGGGATCAGGGCGAGATGTGGGGCATAGCACAATTTGGGAGGGAGGAGGGTTTGGTTCGCCCGCCGGCTAGGGTGACTGATCCTACTTTAGTGTCTCCTGCCACACAAACTGATGCTTGTCGAGCATACGACGATGCATGAATAGCCTTATTCTTTTCTTTTTTCATCGAATATTGAATCGAGGGACGAATGGGGCCAATCAGGAAAGAGGCCCAGGAGACTGACTTTGGAGGGAAGTACGATAACCTCGTAGAAATCCTACCTCTTGGTTGATCCTTCTGAGTCTCTGTTCATTTCTCCAGTACCAAAAATTAGATCTCCTCAGAGCACTATTCACCAATCTTCCTTCGCCAGATAAGGTATCTGAATATGGTATATTCGTCAGGTGGAGTAAGGATAGAATTAGTCACAAAAAATGGAAGAGTTATACAAAAATTGGATTAATGACAGTGACCCAAAAACTTGGGGCCATGATGACCAAGCAGGTGGGGACCAACGGTCCGAATATGGCCAATGTACACCTTGCTAGCTCAACACTCATAACCAAAAATATCCATAAAGGGTAATGAGCACTCCTCTCCACGTATTCTCACCACCTTTTCTTCATTTCCCCCTCGTAACTCAGCTACAACAGCCTTCTTGTGCCCCCACAGCCTTGTAACTGCCATCCTCCATCGATTTCCACCCTATATTTGCTCTCAGTGTTTTCTACAGGAGAACCTATAAGAAATCTATAGGAGCACGTACAGGAAATCTATAGGAGGGATAGCGGGCTTCTACATGATGGGCAGTGAGCCATTTTGAAGGGAGAAAACACGGTTTTTTGCAAGAAATTTAATCTGAAGAGGTAGGGTTCATGCATGCCCCCTGTTGAATATCAATATATGAAAGAAGTGGTCTCAATTTGAGGATGAAATCAATATTTAGGAGGGTAGAAAATACATAAAAAAAAATTGTTTATTTAAAAAAAAAAAACACAATCTCCTCTGTTTTTATTTTTCTCAAAAACTCTATGTCTTCACCTCCATCTTTGGTTTAAAAAAAAAAAGCACAGGCAATATGACAAGAGGATTTATGAGAAGGGAGCCCACTAACTCCATTAGGCTACATGCACATCCTCAAGTAGTGGACATATTCACAAGGGCAAACTGGATGACCTTCTTTGATAAATTCTGAGGGTTTGATGATGAGATTGCCTAAGAATTTTCTCTCTTTCTGGTCCCTCACACAAGAACACATGCCATTATAACCATTAGAGGCCTCTCCATCGAAATTACCCCAGAATTCATCAGTAGGGTCACTACCCTTCCTCTTGGGCTGCCTTCGAGTAAACATGAAAAACCCATGGGCTAGGCTGCCAAGAAGAAATTCTTCCAAAATAATGAAACCCCTGTGGAAGATAAAGATTGAATTATAAGGGCTAGTATACCATATCCCTAGGATGAGGTTAGCTACCAAATAATCAAATACATTTCTTGTGAGGGGAGGCACAACATTGTCTATGGTTATCATTTTAGAATCCTCCATGACTTTAGGTATGGCATGGATACCCCAGCACCTTAGAAGCTCAGCATCCCTTATTTTCTCCTTCAATCCCTCATTGACTCCAGCACCAAGGTACAAGTAGGAAATTCAGGGTAGTTAGCTCACCATGGCTTAATCAAACTCCTAGTAGAGGAAGCCCTCCATACCTTTACACTCCCTATAGCATGGGAAGTTTTCCAAAATATGACAGCTGAGGATGACATAAAAGCTTTAACCTTTGATGTCAGTCCTACTAGTAGTGAGGAGGAATAATAGCAAGGAGGAGAAGGTGTAGCCAGTGGTGACACAACAGAGCAAGAAAGGAGGGAGGAAGGAAAGGAAACAGAGGAGGGAAAAGTAGAAGAGACAGAAAAAGATATAGAAGAAGGAGAAAAGGAGGCAGAGAAGGCAGAGCAAGGGGAAGAGTCCCTTGAGACTTTGGAAAGAGAGGTAGCAGCTATCCTCACTACCCTTAGTACACCAGTCAAGCCAAAGTAGAAGAGAAAAATACAGACCTCCATGTATTTCAGGGCAATGAAGAGCACAAGAATTAAAACAAGAAAACCTCATCCCTCTTCAAAAGTTCCCATTACCATTGAAGATTCACCATCTGCTAAGGTGAGAGAGTCTCCTTCCAAGACACCTATCACATATGAAAGGGGGACCCCAACATCTTCTACATGGAAGGAGAAGGTAGTACTACAAGACCCAAAACCAGACCTACAGGAGGCTGAGATAGTCCTACAGGAGACATTGTCTAAACTACAGGAGACCCAAAAGCTTGAGGAAAGGATAGAAGGACAGCCAAAGGTGAAGGAGGAAGTAAAAGAGATATAAGAACCTGACCCCCAGCCTAGTCTTGCTCCTATTACAATCTACTTGAGGGAGGTAGAATAATCCCACAAAAATTTGCAATCCCACTGTTTTTCAAATTGGAGAAATAAAGAGAGAGAACACATAGGTCAATGCAGATAGCCAAATCCAAAAGGGTTGAGGATGTTGGCCATATGGAAAACAAACTCAAGGAAATGGGCAGAGAATTGAGTTCTCTCAGAGATAGAGAAGCCATCACAAGAAGCCACCTGCAAAATGAGAATGAAATCCTAAGGAGGAATCTGGAAGAGAAAGAGACTCAGATGGCATACATGGCTAGCTTATTCATGGAGGTATTACAATGCATAACACCAGCCAAATCATATGGCCTCTATCTGAAGGACCAATGGCTTCAATTCCAAATAAAGACTTTGGCACAAAGAGGCACAATGCCTTTCTAAGACTACAGGAAGTTCATGGACCTGTGTGACCAAAGCACCTCAGAGGATAAAGCAAAAATGGCAAAGTTCTACCTACACAAGATGGCCCTCATAGACATGAATGTGTGGGACCCCAATGCCAAGCTAGGGGAACTGCAATTAATGGTGATGGCTTCATGGATGAACCATGAAGAACTGAGAGCAGCAAAAATAAAAAGATTGATGGTAAAATAGCAGAATGAGCCATTAATGATAAGAGCTAAGCCATCAGATCCTATGGCACTCATCAGCACACACAACCTGCTTACTAGTGACCCTCAGATTGCCCCAAAGTATCTAACCAATTAGGCACAAGCCATTGCACACTTTGAAGATATGCAAAGGCTAATTTGGGATGACATTGTGCATGCATGCATGAGGAGATGGAACACCTTACCTCACAGTTTGCAGATCAGGGAAAACCATTCCCCCATGAGGCTAAGGGAGGCACTGAAAAGAGTGCCAATGTACAAGCACTCCATGCAAAGGCTAAAGGTCAACTGGATTGGCCTCAAACTGAGTCCTCCATTCCTCTTAGGCATGCTGGAAGGAAAAAGAGAAGAAGAAGAGAAGGAGCAGTGGAAAGACATAGACAAGAAGGCGAGATTTTATGGCACACATGAGCAGACCACATCAGAGGCTTGGGATGCTAGGGAGGCCACCAGGGCCATAAAAGATGAGGAGATTGACTAAGTTGCTCAGAGGATGAGAAACACCTTCAGTAGGGGGGTGATGATGAGCCTCATAAATGGGTAATTATATGGGCTCATTTTACCTCCTAACCTAGTCAAATCAACCATTCTCTTAGTTTATTTTATGGTTTTCTAATTATATTTATGCTTATAGAGTGAGTTGAGTTAGTTATGATGCCATGTGGTCTAACATGTATTTAATACATATTATTGATGGATTTCGAGGTCAAAGCCAAGGATCCAGTGGTCAAATGGCAGCGTTAACTCAAAGTAGACAATGGAGAGGACTTATAGGATGGAATCCCCCTCATTTATTACTCATCACTTCGAATTCCCCTTCATTCAGCTTGGAGTACAAGCAACTGAATCATGCACTAGAAGGCAGCCGAGCAAGTGGAGGATGATTGAGAGTTATCTCGAGTTTTGGGAGCCAAGCCTCCCTAATTTTAAGGAAGCTCTTGGTAGCTTTAGATGTATAAGTAGAGAGGCCTAGGGCCTCACTAAGGTCGGATTTTTTCTTATGCATACTCTACTAAAGTTTCGAGCTTATTATTTTGTGACAGTTTCATGTAAACTTGCTATTTTTTTATAATGAAGATGGAATCATTTTTGAGCTAGCACTGAGTTACCTTGGAGGGATGAAGTTCTTGCATTAGGGCCCAATCTAAGTAGCCAAGCTTCTCGTTACTTGTATTTGTATTCTTACTTCAGTTTGTAGATTAATTTTTTGTTAGATGTATTTCTTTTATGGTTAAGAATAGGTTTCTTTTGATGATTTAATAGTTTTCTTCCATTTGTGCTTTCTGTAGTACGTTAAATAGCAATTAGAAAAGATTCAAAAGGCTAGCAATAGTGCCTTGGCCTCTCTTCCTCCCTCTGGGACCATGATTTGAGCCAAAGACCCTCTTGCTGCCCCAAAAACATAGATTTTCCTCATTCATAGGACTTCCAGTGTTTGCAGCCTTTTAGTAAGTTAATAGTCCAGTTTTTCTTTGCTTCAGATCTTCCTCATCATGCTCACTTCCTGATTTTAAATATTCCTCTTTCATACTTTCCTTGCTTGCAACATTTCTCATCACTTCCTTTCATAGGTCATAGTTTAGATCATTTTAATGCAAAACTCTGTTTTTCCTACATGCACTCACTTTATTGTTTGCTTGATATTCTCAGTTAACTGTCATTTCCTTTACAGTAGATATCTTTCAGAAGTAGGCTAGCTTATTAGCAATCACATCCTCCACCTGATCCATGCCCTATAGGTCTTCCCAAACCTCACCTCAATTCTGCCTTAGTTTCCTGCATTTTTCATAGAACTTCTTCCTCTCTCCTTGAACAAACCCAATCATCTTTCTCTCTCTTGACGGTTCACGGTAGACCATAGGCACCCTAACATCTCCTTCCAACCCTCATCCACCTTTTCCACCCACTTTCACACCCTGAAAATAGCGGAAATTGCTCTCGGCCTCCTCCTATAGGCCTCCTATAGTTTCCCTAATTTCCTCATGTAGTTTCCCTGTGTCCTCCTGTAGTTTTTCCTGTAGGCTTTCTTTTGAAGGCCGAGTGTGGGAAAAGCCTCTAGAGGGCCACCTAAGACCTCCTAGGACCCATATATACCATCTTCCATCCTCCCAAACTCCAAAACCACCCTTCAACACCACCTATTCACTGCCACACTCACATACAATAAATTAGATACATGTCCAATTCACATAAAAACACATAAAAATCCAAAAATATGTTTCTTGCTTACTTACTTCTAGCAGTACCATGGTTAGATGTTGTTTTCTTTCTTGAGTAGGTAATGGCTTTGCTTTCATGATTTTCATAGTGTTTTTGGCAGAAGTAGAATTAGCTTGTTAATTAGGGTTTACTAGGTCTTGCTTTACATTCCAGTCTTTTTCCCCTTTCTACAATTAGAATAGCTTCTATAGAGTAATATTTCTTTCTTTCATCACACATAGAGATTCTTCTAAGATCTATAGAATTTGGCTTGAGCTCCTAGTGATCTTGCACCGGCTGACCAAGTGACAACCTACAATGAGAACTAGTACTTGTGCATACAGCATCGACACTTCCAAGTTTGTTACGAACTACCAGGTTGATAAAAGTAAAGTTGGCAGCCAGGGAGTTGCAATATTCTTTTTGCAATACTGGTTCTCACCACTTGGCCATATAGTCAACAAGACAATATGATCAAGTATAGGTAACCCTTCCTTAGTATCTTTTTCTTGTAGATCTGGTTGGGTGTCAACTTTAATTGAGCTGGCTCCTTTACCCAATTCTTCATAATGTCTTTGGAGTTAGCATTGCTATTAGGTAAGCTAAATGGAGTCTCCATGATAGTCATGGGCTTTGAAATCTGATACATCTCATCATAATCTCGTTTCGAGAAGTTCACAAGCTTCATTTCACTGACACTGCTCAAGTTTATCATCTTGGGATCAGTGTGAGAGATAATCTAGTGTATCATGTCCATGCATGGGAAGAGAGGATATCTCCATGCAATTCGGTACAGGCAGACTTTCAAATGTTCACGTACACCTGACGGTCTTCGAGGTGTTCCCAAAAAGTTCTTGCAAATGTTTCATTGACCTCTTGCCACTTCAGTTTGATGTACTTGTCTAGATACAACTTTGTATATTCATAGATCGGCAGACTAGAGGACACTTGCTCACTTCTTCTCCAACTGCATTTCCATCAGTGTCCTAAGATCCTGTTCTCTTGGAAGCCATTGAAACAAATGAACACCTAAAAGATCTCGAGATAAACAACAGGCATGGTAAGAAAACTGTCAGTGAAAACAAAGCGACTTTGGTGAATGACACAACACATACCTGGGAAACTGATGGACAAAATTGCACAATTTCTTCTGGGAGGCTGGGTGACTAGCTACTAGAACTGCACAAAAGGAAGTCTGGGCTTTATGGGAGGCAAGATTGGCTGCTGGATCTACGTAATGCATAATCCAGACTGGCTATTTGTTGCTTGGATTGCACAATGCGCAATTCCAGATGGGAGTGACTACAGTCTCAGGGACTGCAATGTGCAATTTTCTAGGTTAGCAGTCACTGCCCCCCAAAAATGTGCAAAAAAATCTCGGAGGGTAGTGCTGGGTAGAAATACACATTTCTAGAGAGGAAGGTAGAGACTTCCTTCCCTAGATTGTGCAATGCAGTCTTAGTGAAGGGAGAGTCTGGGCTAAGGTTGGCCCAACTCGTCGATGTGCAACTGAAAGAAAATAAGACAGTGTATGCATGGTGACACTAAGTGAAAGCTAAAGTGATTGGCAGTGCATGCAAAACATGAATGAAAGATTCATCAAACAGATTAACATGCATGTGGGTGAAATGGTTCGTCGGTTTAGCGAATGTTAGTGAAAAACAATTTCATGCATGCGACAATAGTGAGACAACAATGAAAATTAAAGCAGAGCTAGGAAAAGCTATTATTCATGTAAACAATAGCAAGCATTCACATAAATCAAGAAAACAACACTCACACAAGTGAATACACAAAAGGTGATAGAAATGCTGAAAAAGATAAGTTGAGGCCACCTACCCATGAATAGTTGAGCTGGATATGTCGAAGAGTCCTAGATGTGCTGTGAGATGTAAGAGCTCCAAGATTGATGTGGAAGAATGAGCTCTGATGCGTTGAATAAATAATTTTGGGTTCATGACATGCATTCCACAAATCTAGGAAAAAGCGACACTTGGAGGGATGTTTCTAAAACAACTTTGCATGTAACCCTCGGTTGCTAAAAATAGCTCCCTAAATCATGGGATGCCTTTTGCTATTCCAAGAAGAGTAACTCATGCATGAATGCAAGTCAAGTTTCCTTGGTCCTGGGTGGAACTGGTCAATCAGACTGCTCATGCATGAAGCTGCTCAATTGCTTGAGAAAAATGTGCATTTCTGGTTGGGAGCTAGGCTGACTGCCCAGGAGGTTTGCGCAATTTCTTTGTAGAGCAGCTGACTACTGCCCATATTTACGCAAATTCTACGTTGAGTAGCCAGGGTGGGGAAATTTTTGCAATTCCTATTGGGAGTGTTGGCTGGCAGAATTGCATAATTTTGAAGCCCAGCAGGCTGCCATATTGAATTGCGGAATTTCTGGAGGGAACGCTGGTTGCGCTCCAGAAATGTGCAATTTTCTTAGGGAAGCTACTTAGCTTGCAGCTGGACCAAGTCCGGGTGAACAACCTATGAGGGAAATCCATCAAGCTATGATCTACAGGTTGCCTTTGTGCATGAAAAACATTGAAGATTGCATACTTGACGAAGCAAGACAAGGTGTTGTGAAAGGTTGGTAGGGAGGCTCCAGAACGGGTTAAGGAAAAATTGTGGAGGGTGGTTGTAGCCACTACAATAGTAGTATATACATATACATATACATATACATATAGAGTCTTAGTAATAAAACAACACACACCTAAAAATAAAAAAACTCTATGAGATGAGAAAGCAATCAAATGTTTTCTGATAGTCACATCTAGATGGTGACGGAGTATAGTATCAAGGAACTATAAAAGGAAGCTAGCTTGGAAAGAGATAGTTATGATTACTCCTAAAAATTACTCGAACCTCAATAAGTGTTATAGCACCATTTACCACCCTTGGTAGATTTGATGATCCGTGTTATGGCCTAGGGCAACCTTTCCCTTCGAGACTTGGTCCAAAATCTAAAAAAAAATGTTTTAAATCCCATACACTTTTTTCCCTGTATAAAAAGCATGTACACATGGATTAATCTATACCCAACCCGCGTATATGTGTTAGAACATTATCAAATATATAATCTCCTTAGATTCGGGTGGAATTTATGGTTTTACGTATTACTCACCTACTATAGCACGTGGCCAATTGTTTCCCAACTAAAAAAACTAATTTGGAGAAGTATAAGTAAACCTCCATGGGAAGGCCTAAAGGAGGAGGAAATATTAGATATTGATATTATATTTGATTACATCATTGATCAATTCTGAATAAATCCCTATGCCTTCTACACTCCCAAGTCATAGGAAACCTTTGTTTCCTTCTTGAGATGTCTTTCATCCCTCCATGAAATCCTTGTGTATACCTATGGAGGAGGATTTCTGAGGCCTGGGCAGGATGAATCTGGAGGACGGTTTCACTTGGAGTTGGCAGATGACTCAGGTTGTAGTTCTTTTGTAATTTCTTTAGTTTACATCAATAAAGAGGTGCTTTCTTGTTCTTGATGTTTATGGTCCTTATGCATTGATGTATGTTATGATTTTGTTATAAAATATTATGTTAATGCTTATTTTCTTACATGCTTATATGACCTAACACCTATATCATGAACATGATTTCTATTGCTGTTGTTGTATATGCTTTGCTTGAATGAATTGCAAGTTCTATAACATTCGAAGAAGTAGAGGGTTTGGATCCTATGGGAATGACCTCAAACATAGGACCTTCAAGTAATACCTCTTCTTCCTACTTCAATAGTTTAAGTATTAGGACTTCCTGTTTGCATGTCCCTTTATGTTGTATGCACTCCGCTTTGTGGGGGTTCTCAACCCAAGACTCTAGGGTGATTTTACTCGTAACAAAATTGGCAACTTTGTTGGGGATAACACTCTTGTTTTTCCTAGATTGGGTTGTTTTTTCTTGATCAGGGCCTGCTTGATTGATTTCTTGCTTTTATAGTGTCTGTGACTTACTTTCTTCCTAGGCATCAAGTCTGATCTTTTGGATCAGGCCTGGATTTCTTGTTTCTCTTGTTTGAGCTTTGTATACGCATTTCTAAGAGGATACAGTAGCGTATGCACATCTATTTCTTCAAATAGACTTGTGTATACTCGTGTTTCCTCTTTTTTATCCATGTATACATGCTTATGTGTCTTCACACAGTCGCATATACCTTATTTTGAATTAATCTTTCAAAATCTTTGGCCCAGTTAAGATTTTTTCCTAGTGTTTTTTTCTATTTTGTGGTCCTTCACTATCAGTGAAGCTCTGCTTTCTTGCAGGTTTTCAATTTCTAATCTTATTCTTGTTGAAAAAACTAGTTAACCTAGGGTTTTCTTTTTTAGTAAGGTTTCATTTTGGGCCTTGGGTTCAAGGCTTCTTGTGGAATTTCTTGGTTGTTTCGACTTTGTGAAACAAGAAACTGATTACAGTTTTGTTTATAACCCAATTTTCAGATTGCTTTACTTTGATTTGCTTCTTGGTTGACCAATTTTGTTTTTCATGGTTTTTGGGTGCCTCCTTGGAAATCTTGAAAGTCTTTCTTGAATTATTTTGGTTTTTTGAAGTCCTTTCTACTTCTTTTCAGATCAATCTAAGCAAGTTTTTAGTCCTTTATCGCTTCAAGTTTCATTATATTAATGATGTGCATAACTTGTGAATTTTGGGACTCTTTATGCATGTTTTTGGTCTTTGAAGTTTAGTAGTCTTTTATGGTCTCAAAAAATTCTTTGGGTTCTTTAAAAAGAAAAACAAAAAAACAGAGTTCTTGCCTTTGTTTTTCTTTTCAATTTTTCTTTTTGGTTTATTTGTTGTTTTTGAGCAATTGTGAACTTTTTTCAATTGGTTTTGCTTGGTTTCAAAGGAAGCTTTCCATTGGATTTATACCCTCCTTGTAGTCAAGTTAGCCTATTGATTTTGTGTAGAAAACACATTTTCTTATTATAGGAGCATCCATAGAATCTTGCACCATCATTATAGTTTTCATTAAGTTAGTTTCCAGTGTAAGCATTTTAGTCTTTTTTGTTAGATTTTGAGTGTGTGGAGCGTGTTTCTAAAAAATAGAAAATATTTTTTTTTCTTATATAAGTTTCATAGAACCTCATAGAAATCTCCTTTCACTGAAGAAAAATAGCAACATTTGCATATAAATAAGTTTCTATTGATTTCTTTTGTATCAAAACACCATAAGTTTCACTCTCATTTTACCCATGACCTAAAAAACAACCATTGAAAATCAAGCACTTAATTAAAAAGAACTAGAACATTTTTTTGATTTGTAATTAATTACACCAACAAGTCTAGCTCTTTAGGGCCTTGGAATAAGTGAGTGGGGAGTTAACTCTCCAAGGCCACTCTGTGGTGCAGGTAAAATTCTAAGTGTAGACACAAACAATTCCTCTAGCCCGAGAGCGGGTCTAGCCACAAACAAGACATTAGATGGAAGATTTCCATAGGTTAGAACCAAATAATAGGGCCTATCTCTTAGCATGCTATCCATTCGATGATGACCTTGCTTCCTTGCTCCAACTATCTTCTATTCCTTCTTACGAACAACTGAAACAAGTAGACAACAACTGTGATAATATACAAATTGTATTAAACCTACTTAACAAGTCAAGAAAAATTAAGCCATAAACATGTGAAACGACATCTTATGTAGGAAATCAATTGACAGTTGCATCTTTATTAAATCAAGAAGATATTACAACTGACGTCTTGACGTTGTTGTTCTTCTCTGACAAATCCAGGTTCCCACACACTTCTGCTAGCATTCCATGGATGGCCCCAACAATGATAGTCTCAAGGCTCTTCCCTTTAGGCTTCACACAAAACCAACTCACAATTATCCCTTAAACACAAACTAGCGAGCTACAAAGTATGGATAACTTGCTGATTACTCCAAACAAAACTTAATTAGCACTAGCATACACACACTAGCTTGTGCTTGGAAAAAGTGGAGGTTTATATAGCTTGAATGGATGGGAGATGATTCCTCTTCTCATGGGAGAAGATCTTATCTCTTGAGTTAGTTCCATCCTAATAGGGGAAAGGAGCCCAATTTGAGCTCCTCGGCTCCATCCAGCTTTACCATTTACCAGACTTCTATTACGAAGCTTCTAGAGCTAGAAGCTTCTGCTCCAAATTTAAAAAAAATTCCAAAAGAGGATGAGTGCGACTAGGAAAAGGCTCAGTCACTCCAATTGGCACAAGGGATAGTTGTCATCCCTGAATATCGGTGTGGGGAGGACATGGGTCATTAGCACTGGTCTTGTAAACTAGGAAAAATAGAAGAGTTTGGGAAAATGATGCAAAGCGGAATTGTTCTGCTCATAAAGAGGGACACAATGGGAGATTCTTCATGATGGGAAAGCATGAAGGGTTCACTGTAGAGGTCCTCCAAGATCAATGAATGGGGAGTATAGGGAGAGTGAAAAAATAATTTATAACACACTCAAACTATAAAACATAGGTGTTGAATAATGAGTGAAATCCAGTGTCGTTAGAAGAACCGGGAAAGCTCTGTGACTGGGAGTCAAGGACAAGGGAGAGTGAAGATAACGAAGAGAGATATCCCCTCTCATACTTGTTGGATCTCGCCCCGATACTGTTTTGCTTAGATTTTGATATGAACTAGTGTCCATAGTTGCTATTCCTAGGGACCATGTAGGTTATTGTGGAGGGGAATCCTACAACACCTGAGGCAGATGTTGCATCATGTTCATTAGTACTTCTGGAGGGTACCCTTATGAAGCCTGGGTGCTTGCACAGTTTTCTAGCAACTACAACCACCCTCCAAAATTTCTCCTTAGCTTTGTTTTGGAGCCTCCCTACCAACCATCATAGGAGCATGTCTCGCACTGTTAGGTACATATGCTACATTTCTTTTTCAAGAGCTTGCTAGCCTATGCATGTTAGTTTGTTTCACTCCCCTCACATGCTACCTTTCTGGACATGGACCAACTGTTGGTTGAGTAGCTCCCTCAAAAAATTGTGTAATTCTGGATAGGAACCAACCTTCCCTCCAGATATTGCACAAATCTACTAGGCCCAGAAATTGCGCAATGCAGTCAGATAGCCTTCCCCAGGAAAATTGTGCAATCTGGCCCAACAGTGTAGCTCAACTCAGAAATTGTGCAATTTTGGACAGCATCCAGCTGCTCCTCCCAAAAATTGCACAATCCCTCTAGAAACCCAACCTAGCTCCTCACAAAAATTGTGCAAAAATCCCTCTCAGTCAAGCAGGCTGTTGCATGTGCCTTTAGGTTGACTAGTTCCACCCAAGATCCGTAGATTTTAGGGATCTATTTTTAGCAGCTTGAGGTTAGATGCAAAGATCATTTCAGAACCTTTCCTCTAAGTGTTGCTTTTTCATAGATTTGTGGCATGTGCGTCATGAGCCTCAAACATATTTATTCGATGTTTCAAAGATCATTCTTCACATCGATCTTGGAGTTATGACATCTCACAACACATCCAGGAGTCTTCAGCACATCCAGCTCAACTATTTCCGGGTAAGTCTGCCTTACTTATCTTTTGCAGCATTTATGTCGCTTTTTGTGTTTTGGATTATGTGATTCTTGTCTTATTTATTTTTGTGAACACTTGATGTCATTTGCATGCATGTTAGCTTGTACAACCACTATTTCAGTTTTCATTTGCATCTCACTGTTGTCACATGCATGACACTGTTTTGCACAAACGGTTGTTGATTCATCGACTCGTTTTGCACACATGCATGCTGTTTTATGAATCTTCCATCCAATGTTTGCATTCATGATCATTCACTCCTACTTACACTCATTATCGCCATGCATTCACATCTTCATATGCTTTCAGTTGCCCTTCGGTGGGTTTGGGCAACCTTGGCCCAAACTCTGCCTTGCCTAGACAACATTGAACAATTCTGAGAGGGAAGGCTCTGCCTTCCTCCTAGAAAATGTGCAAATATTTCCAAACAGTACCCTCCAATCTTGCTTTGCACAATTCTGAGAGGAAGTGTTTGCTGGCCCAGAAAATTTCGCAATGCGGTCCCTGGGCCTGCATCACTTGCCCACTGAAATTGTGTATTGCATAATCTCAACACCCAACAAGCCAGTCTAGATTATGCATTGTGCAATTGCAGTAGTCAAACAACCTTCTGATAGTTCAGGCTACCTTTTTCATAGTTCCTATAGTCAGTCTCCCAGCCTCCTAGTGAAAATTGTGCAATCCTTGCCAGTAGTTCCCTGGGTATGTTGCATGTTAGTCCTCAAGTTTTCTTTGGTTTTAACTGAAATATTTCTTACCATGCATGTCGCCATGTCTCCAGATATAGTAGGTGTTCATCCATCTCTCAGTTGTTCATGATCAATGGCTTGGAAGAGAGCAGGGTCAAAGGACACTGATGGAAGTGCAACTAGACTAGCAGTTGACTGAGTGTCTATGAGTTTTCCAATATACGAAGACACCAAGATTATTGTAGAAAAATACATCCAGCTAAAATGGAAAGAGGTCAATGATGCATTATCAGGCACATTTGAGGAATATATTGAAGACCACGAAGTCTATGTGAACATTCACAAGTACAACTTGTACCGAACTGCATGCAGATACCCTGCGTTCCCATGCACAGACATGATACATTGGATCATCTCGCACACTGGCTCTGAGACGATGGTATTGAGCAGTGTCTACGGGATAGAGATAGATACCTTCAAGGCATAAGATTATCAACAAATGTACCACTTGCCGAAGCCAGTGATCACCATGGACACACCCTTCAGCATACCCAACAACAATGCCAACTCCAGGGATATCTTGAAGAAATGGGTGAAGGAGTTGGCCAAATTTAGGATGACACCCAAACAAATTTACAAGATGAAGATATTGCGGAAGGAGTATCAGTACTTGGTCATCTTTGCCTGTCTCTTGGAGAGCATGGATACCTTCCCACAGATTTGAGTGATCGCGTTGGACCAATTGGCTAGTGAAGGCAAAGCATGCAACTTGTCTGACATGTTGGCTCACAAGCTAAAGGAACAGGTAGTAAAATTTCAGCCACTACGTAAAGGTTAGCAAGAATAAATCTACATGTTCGCTTACATATTGGATGAAATATATGCTTGTTAGGAGTTCGTAGGCTTGAAGTGGGCTTGGACATCAGCGGAAACCTCTGTGAACACTTATTATAAAAAAGATTCTGAATGCAGCTTCTGTGGAGTCATCACACATCTGTTAGACCATTGTGTCACCTCGGTGTACAAGATGATATTTGAGTAGGATCCACCTTGCATGTCGAAGGTGGAAATGGAGGCACTGATCGATATAGTGGATTGGTATGCCTCACCTCTTTGCACCTTCAGACGGATGTACAGCGTGAAGAATCCTCCACATGTTTTGCCAAAGTTTGCCATGGACAAGCTCATCATACGAGAAGTATCATACCACATCACAAAAATATAGTCAGCTAGGATGCATCGGAAGAACAAGGAACCTTGGCCCACTCTTCCATTGCAGATCAAGTTGTACGAGATACAAAATCTCAAGCATGTAGATGCCGAGACATAATAGTTCAAGAAATTTACTTTCGGCACCCGAAGCTTCAATCTGTATGACCCACATTGTTTTTTGAAGGATCATTGTTCAAGAGTACAGTTTTCGTGGATCCACGGAGCTTGTCATTGGGTTGAGGAAGACCCATGGAGATATTGTCACACCTTCTCTAGCCCCAATGAACTAGTCAACATCATTGTGGAATGGTTAGCTAAGGAGCATCCAAGAGAGCACGAGCAGCACCAGCAACAGAGGTAAACATATTGGTGTGCGACAGAGGCAAGAGAAAGATTGTTAACAATGCAGAGGTGAAACAAATCTGCAAGTTCAAAGCAGACCGACTTGTGCAAAAAGAAGTTTTGGCAAAAGGGGCAAAGAGGTAACAACGCGACATGATGACCATGCAAAGGCAGAGAGAATAATAGCGGATGGAGGAAATAGTGAAGGAGTTTCATGAGTTGAAGGAGAAACTCCCGAAGGAACAAGATCTACATAGATAGAAGAAGGAAGCACAACAAGGATAGATACAACAAGGGGCACAACATACACAGATTGATGAAACTTTGCCTGTACAGGTTGTAAACTCATTCAAGTAGCTGGTACAAAGTAGGTAGGGTGATTCGTTGCAGGATTAGGACTTCACTCAAGATATTGAATGAGCACTTGAGCAAATGGATGCGAACATGGAACAACTAGAGTTAGAGAAAGACATCAACCTCATGCTTTAGCATGAACAGGTCGACCCACTTGTTACAGGGAATAGTGTCCACTCGGATGCTGCTATTCCCACTAAGATGGGTGGCTATCTTAGAAACAAACAAGTAAAGTCTACTTTCGTTTTCTTTTATTAAAATAGACAAGAGGAGAACCAAGAAGACCAACCTTAGTCTTGCACTTGATTTCCTCTCCTTCTTGATAGAGCTTCGCCGCTTCTTCTTCGTCTACCCAGCTTCAAAAAGAACCAGTGGAATAAAAGCAACATACTACTATCAAAGAAACAAAGGTCTATATTCATAAATAACACAGGACCAGATGTGTGTTAACCATATAAATGCATATAAAAACAAGTACACAAGAATATGGAAGAAAACTAGAATAGCTTTATTAAGATGAAAAGTAGCAAGAGGATTACAACCATATGTTCTGACCCAGCATCATCCTCCAGCTAGGAAGCCCTTCTTCACCTCAAGCAAAGCTTAAATCACCCAACACTATGAATGTACACCAGAAAACCAACAACACTTCTTTATAAGATACAAAATTCCAGCCTCTGGATCTCTGTGATGAGTGATCCATATATAGATGATTACAGAGAGGTGAGTCATCTTCTGGGATCTTGATTAGTGTCCTCTCTCTGATAGTTCCTGCTTCCACTTGGAGAATGATGATCTTTTACTCATCCTTGGTTGAAAACAGAGAGGCAAGTGTCAGAGGGGAAGCTTCTGGAAGATTCCATGATCTTCCACCTCACATTTTGTCCCTGCCATTTGTCCATTCCCTACCATCGCTCCCTACAGAGGAGTAATTCAGTATGCATCGCACCTTGTACACTGGGAAGGTGATATGCATCGCGCCCTCTGCACTGAGCTTTCAGTATGGTCCAATTTTGACCATTTATGAGAAGTTTTTAGTGGAGAACTTCTGGGAGATGATGTAATCAGTTGACCTTGTTCCTTTAGGCAGTGAAGCAACACTTTTAGGGACTTAGGAGCCCTCAGTTTATGGACATTTATGAATTGGGGTTGAGTGCCCAAAAATGTCTATAAGCATGTTGTCCCCCCTAAAGCATGAGGTCATTAATCTTTCTGATGTCGAGTGAAATGCTTTACTATGAGGATCCGAAGTTTTTTTCAGAGCTGGGGGTGACCTGTAATAAGTTGCACATACAATACATTATTTGACAACATTTTTTCATGATCTAGCTGAGGAGGTCATTCCATGCTCATCTTTTTTTTAAAAAAATCCATTTTTTCATGTAAAAACAAAGTAGGGCAAGACATCGTCTTGTGTGACAGACTGATGTATGGACTCATCATCCTTTGATTTGGATGATCATTTTCTGTTCGTAATGAATGTACACTTGATGTCTTTATATTCCCTGAATATATCATGCAACCGGATGGATGAAACTAGATCCGGGGTCTTCAATAACTTGTTCAATCTCACTCGGAGTACAAAGTCGATCCATGTGAAAAAATGTTCTGGAGTCGAACATGGAAAGACATCGCCTGATTACCAGCCAATGATGTAAGCTGTTAACAGGCGCGAGAGGAATCGCTAATAATGACAATGACCCTCAAGGTACTACAGTACAATTCACGTGGTGTGAAAAAGGACTTGGCGTCGAACACTGCGTAAAATGTCTTGGTCGAAGGCCATTGATGTAAACCTGTCGCCAAAAGTGAGAAACTTACCATTGAGGCATGCAAGTTTCAAAGTACTGAAAGGGTTGTTCCTAAGTCAACTTCTTTGATAATGAGCTGATGTCGACAAGAAGCGACCCATCGAAGGAGGGCCTTAATGAATCCCACATCAACGACACGGAATGAAGAAAATGATTTTGGAGGTGAAAACAATCTGACGATACAGGGTTCAGGGTGGCTGTCATGAAGGAATGGGGCATGAATGTATTGTAGTGGGTGAGACACAGGTGAATTGTATGAATGACTTCTCTTGAACATATCGGAAACACTAACGATGGATTGGTAGCATTAACCCAAAAGATGGATGGTGTGATGGACCAATGGTGATGACCATTGAACAGAACAACCCAACCCGGCATGGATGCGGAAGGAAAGTGTCATGCTCAAGAGCGACTTGCTACCAATAAAGTTTCTTCAAGTTTTCTTTCCAATTTTCCCCAGTCATTGCTAACCAGTACCTCTTTATTTTTTTCAAGCTTGAGGAGGATAACATATGCTTGTTCTATAATCCGCCCTTCGGGCGAACCTGTCGCTATGTTTTAGCGAGCCTAGCGACAGTGAAACTCATTCTCGTCCATTTGGACGAGTTTGTCGCTATTCGGTTTTAACAAGTTTAACAACAAAGATAGCTCGGTCCCTTTCAATTTTAGAGAGTCTGAAAGAAACAAAAAGGAGAATCCAACAATTCTTTTTCGTCATGTAATCCCTTGAGTCCAAAAAAGTGTAAAATAATACAAAAGGGATGAATTTTCGATAGTTTTAACGAGCCGAACAAGACAAGCGCTTGATCTTTTTGTGTAATAATCCCTTAGGTCCAAAAAGGTTAAAATCTAGAGGAGGGATAGCACTTCCGGTGACTTTAATGAGCCAGAGAGGCCAATCGCTCGGTAATCTTTTCATATTTTACGAGTCAGGTGAAAAGAGCTTAAAGAAGACTCGTTTTCGAGGAACTAGTGATGGTTTCGAGTAGCAGCTGATTCCAGGTAAGATTTGGAATTTTCCAATCACGGCGTGTTACGATGATGGCTAGTAGAATCACTTTTCGTAGATGTTCCTCGAAGGGGTAAACAATCATATGGGGGTGAATGATCGGCTAAAAATAGAGTGGAGGTGATGGTGAGAACACGACCAAGGCTCAAAAGCTGGCGATAGGCATTCACAATGGTTATTTACCGGTTCATTTTTTAATGAGATTAAACGTTGGGGGAAACATTTGCTCATGACTTATGCTTATTTTTTAACGAGCTTGAACTATGCGCTAAAACTGCTCG
>APFE031059359.1:0-10486 GCA_000404065.3 Pinus taeda
GCAAAACTCCTAGGAATTTCACCTAAAACCCTAATGCTAATGAAATTAAACCAAGGAAAGATTTCAACCAGTCACATGTAGGTATGGGCAGAGGATAACCACTAGAAAAACAAAATAAAACTAATTTAAAGAACAAAATTCAAAATTTTTCAAAAATTTAGTAGGGTATGCAGGTTTAGAGTTTACCCAGGTGCGGGTACACTCTGTGCACAAAGTAAAAGTGCGTACAGGTACGCACTGTGATACACGTGCAGACTGCAGACTTCGACCAAAGTAATGAAAAATAAAAAACAAAGCTAAATCCACTAAGTCTACCCAAATCCACACACAACAAGCCAAAAACAGAAACAAAAAGGCATGTTTCTCAAGTCAAAGAAAAATGAGGAAAACAATCAAGTCCCCAGTGGAGTCGCCATTTTGTCACGCGGAATGAGTCGATCTTGCAGACAATATAGACCTTCCTAGAATCTAATGAAGACCTAATGACAAACAAACCAACCAGACACTATCTTTCTCTAAATGCGCTTTATTTATAAATAATGGCAAACAAATGTGTTTAAGGCCTACCTCATGTCCAACGCAAGTTTGGAGATGCCTTCGCTCCTTTGATCCAAGTAAGTCCTTTGTCACAAACCTGCAAGCACAAACAAGGAAAACGATTAAATAGCACCTGAATAACCAGTATTATAAAACATATTTTAACATGAAAGTCAAGGAGTCCATGAAACAAATAACATAAGATACTTGTTGAGAAAAATGAGCTTGATTGTATTAATTCAAAGGAGAAGAACCTTACAACCTTTGCCTTGACGTTGTACAAGCTCCTCCCAGGGTCCAACAAGAAGTCTCCTCTACTTTGACAAGCTTCACTCACTCCCCAATGAGGCCAAAAAGGTATGTGATCTCTCCTCTTAAGCTCAAATAGGAAGTCTTGATTTCACTAGCATTTACCCTCAAAAGTTCAGCTTCTAACATCTCCAGCCACTGACCCAATGCCTCAATTTATAGTGCAATGGAGATCAGTTACCGGCTCCTCCTTCAAAGGGATAGAGTCCTCCTTCAAAGGGATAGCTCCTCTCAACAAGGGATTAGTTCCTCCTATGATGGGATGCATGAACCACTTGGAGCGAACAATCCACGTAACAAATGCTTCTAGAAAACTCTAGAATTAACCCAAGATGAGTTTTTTAAGATAAAGATTGCACCTTTTTACTTTTACAGGGGTATGCACCCTCCCTTTTACATACAGAGTGTATAAGTAAGCAGATAACTTGAACAAAAGGTGCGGGCCCGCAGGCAAAAGTAAGAGAAAGTGCGAAACCAGAGTTACATTGCTTTTTTGATGTCTTTCTCTCATTTCTCTTGTTTTGAAGAGTTGAGGTTTGAGACTTGCTTAGGAAGATGGCATAGGTGGTGATAGACCCATACCAACTACAAATAATCAAGGTGACGATATTTTTGTGTAACAGATTGCCCCCTAAAGTGCGAAGTCTGTAGTATATGAGGATTTTTTCATTTATTATATAGGAAGAGTGAAGTGCTTTATCATTTCAAGGATCATCTTGCGGAGAGCCCGGTTGGAACCTGTAAAAACATTCAATGCAAAATATATATATGAGATCATATCATCGCTGAGGTAGGAATTCCCATACTCAGATAAAAACTGACTAAGAGACTGAAAACTAGCTAGAAGACTAACTACTGCTCTGATATAGGAATGATCTCGTAACACATTATAAGTATAGACACATGTGGACACAGTATGGACGCAGCCATCTGTTTATGAATAATCCATAATATAATGAATACAAAATTCCTCGCAGCCTGGATGGTGAAACTAGATCCAGGGTCTTCATTTCTACGTCTCGAAACAGTAAGATTCTATCCATGCAATTGAATGTGTCGAAGTCGAACATGGTAGAAACCGCTTGATTACTAGTCAATGATGTAAACTGTTAACAAGCGTGAGAGAAACCACCAATAATGACAATGGTTCTCAAAGTAATCAGCACAATCCATGAAATGTGATAAGATGTGTTGATGTCGAACATGTCATGGGATCCTTTGATCGAAATTCAATGATGTAAACTGTTGTCAAAGGTGAGAAACCTACCCATTGAGGCATGCAGATCTCAAGGTACTGACGATTCCTAGATCATCTTTCTAGATAATGAGTTGAAGTCGATAGAAAGAGATCCGTCGTAGGCAAGCCCACAACACGAAATCATAGATTAAGTTAAAGAAATTTAGCTGCAAAGACTGACTCAGGGATGGTCAAGATGGATGACAGACATTTTGTAGATGAATGGCTTATTTGCACTGACCTCTTGAACACATAATGACACGACAGATGGTTTGGTGACAATTGACCTAAAGTTAATACCCAGAAACCGGCTGAAGACTTTCAATATGGTTTGATCAACTGTTAGGTAAAGGATTTCCCAACCCAGGTGAATGAAAGTGTCGTGTTCAAGAGTGGTTACAAAGTATGACAAACATACTCACTTTTCTCTCTTTTCCCCAACCATTTCTGGCAAGTACCTCTTTATTTTTTACAAGCTCGAGGAGGGTAACATATTCTTGATTGTAAGCTCACCCTTCGGGTGAGTCCAACTTAGTTTAAATTCGAACCCTAAGAAGAAGTGGTCTGTTCCTGTTTGTAATTGAACAGGTCCTTTACTGTCGAGATTTTAATGAGTCCAGTATAAGAGAAACTCGGCGTTTTTGCATTTTTAGAGGGTCTGAAAAAACTTAATAAGACTCCAGGGTTGACTTTTTCGTAAATTTGTGTCCCCCAAGCCCGAAAAAGTATAAAATAATACTTAAGAGAACCGCTTGATATTTTACGACCAAGGAGTACTTTTTGTCATTAGTGTCTTTCATCCGAAAAAATAAAAAATCGATCAAGGACACATCGTTTTATAACCAATATCGAATTTGAAACGACAAAAATCTGGCAAACTTTTTATGTTTTTACGGTCGGAAAAGAGCTGTAAATGGACCGTCTTTTAATTCCGTTTTAACGAGCTTAAAAGAAAAACTCGGAAATCTTTTCATGTTTTAGGAGTCAGAAAAGGGCTTAAAGGTGACTCTAGCGTTTTTGCCGAAAATGATAGATTTCGCCTGAATAATCTGTTATTTTGCACAAAAAACACAAACATTACTCATACCTGTTTGAAAGAGATAAAAATGTCGCAATAATACCTTTTTAAAGTGAAACATAAACAAATTTGAAATTTATTTACTCAAAAAACTTATAGAAAGGGGGTTTTACCATTCATTTTTACCATTTGTGATTTGGGTGAGGAAATAGTGCTTTTGCTCTGAAAACTTCTTGAGAGGATTGCGGAAAATCCAACCGTTGGAATCGGACGCCGTCTTCACCAGGTAATCCACAGCATCCTTCTATTGTTTTTTAACAGTTTCATTTTTTCATTTAGTCTTTTATTTCGTTTTTTAGGAGGGTTTTTTGGGCGAAAAACCCGCGCTCGGGGTACACAGGCTCACCACTGCGAACCTGCGGACCCCGACTTTTTCTCCATTGGGAAAAAGCTCGGGGTCCGCACCTTCAATGTGGACAAAGTGTGGTCCCATGCACTGTGTCCAACAGGAAGGGTGCGGGCCCCACCGCGAGGGTTTTTAACCCAAAAACTCTCAAAAATAGACCAAAGAAACAACATTCTAGCATTCTAATTGATCTTTTTGCTTGATGTAGGTAGTACACCATGCTAGATTGGCACAAACGAGAGCACGCGGATGTGGATGCTGCCGCATGGAATCATCAGCCTTCGCTTGATGCTTTGAGGGCATGCAGACTGTACAAATACTGGGCCATTCCTGGCATGAGGGTTCAAGTGGATTTTTTGCAGTGGATAGTTGATAGATGGAACGTCCAGGACCATTGTTTCTTCATTGGTGGCCACCAGCTCAAGATCGAGCCAGTGGACATATACTTTTTGAATGGTTTGCCTAAGAGAGGCGTTGACTTGACCCTGTTCGGGGCTAGGGTGGGTGGCCAATCCGTCGATAGTCTCCGATTAGAATACTGTGACCGCCAGACTAGAGACAAAGGGATAGACATAAAGACCATATCCCTTCCTGAGCTCAAGGTGATTACATTCACTATTACTAGACTTTGCGGGGCTGTCGCATTACATATTGCCACCGGATCCCAGATGCGTATGGCAGTCGATTGCTTTCAGGGCACCGTCTTCAACTGGTGTGATGCTGTGTTGGCCAATGTGAAGGGACAATTGACCAGGGCCAAGAACGGACAACTAAAGACTTTTGGTTATGGAGCTTTAGTCGTGAGCTTTGGCCTGGAAAGGATTCCTATGCTCATCCCGCAACACCTTACAGTTGGAGTTGGGCATCCCCGAGAGCCCAGATTGATGCGATGGGTTGCAGTCATGGCCGGTCATCCTGACGAGGGGACCGAGGTCGTCCGATTCAAACCTGAGTTTTTCCAATGGTTGGAGCACCAGGTTTTTTCTATCCAGGACTTTCCTTATGCTGGGATCAACTTTCGTGGAGACCCAAACATGGCTCTCCCTCCAGGAGACCAGTGGGACGACTTAGGTAATCATTTTCAACACTTTCCTAATGTTAATTTTTTATTATTTTTATATCGTCTCAAAACTGATAGTAATAATTTTAAAATGCAGATGTGGGTCCACAGCGACCAGCCGCTCTCCGGCCTTTCGAGAAAAAGCAACCAGTGGCACCAGCTCTAGCCCCACAGGACGAATCAGGAGAGACTTTGGCCGAGTTGGAGAGTCACCTAGAGCGCTTGACAGGGGACATTCCCGAGACTAGCATAGACGACATCCCTTGTCGGCTTCAGCGCTATGTGATTGGAGTCCCCGTACCTTTTAGGAGGTTCCTTTGTAAGGTGGCTCGTGCAGTGGTTTCGTATCGAGATCATCACCAGTGATGGGATGACCGCTTATGTAGTCACATATGACATTTTGCTTTTTGTACCTATCATTTTTGCCGATCATAAGGTGTTTTTCAACCTATGATCGAGGACGATGTATTTTTTGACACACTCCTATATATATATGATATCGTTATTACTGACTTGTCTTGTTAAACATGTTATGGAATGTTTTTAAATTTACTTCTATGATTATCGCACATGTCTACTTAACACTTGAGAAGCAATTGCATCTGCTAATGTATTCAAATATCTTAGAATATGCTGATATTCAATATAGTCAAATTCACGTTCCAAGAGACGCACTCTCAAAAACAATCTTAATAAAACTAGGTTTCTAATGGCGTATACTCTATTAAGCTGTAATACAACGAGTTCAGAATCTAACCTCACTATCAAACTCCGAATCCCAAATGAAATAGATTCAAATAATAACTCCACCATTGCACTATACTCTACAATGTTGTTTGTTGTTTGACCGAGGCTTACCCCATGCATAGATACCAACTCGTCAGAGGGCAAATAGATAACCCAAGCTGTGGAAGAAATGTTCCGTGTACTACGACAAGCGCCATCAGCAAAACCAATATATGTTTGAGAAGGCGTCGACATCTGCGACATCAAACGTAAAACCAAGATAAGCAGGAATAACGATGGAAAACTCAATCTCTAAGCTAAGCACACTTTAATCTAAAACATACCAGCTAGAAGAAAAACTAACCTAACTAAAAAATCTCCACACTCGCTTTAAGCATAATATCTTTTTAGGTAAAGACCATTTCTGGTTTACCTAAAGAGACCCCATCAAAGTCTACCAACTCATAGGCCCCTTTTGCTAGCTTTCGCTTGACAACAAAGGGACCATGCCACATAGGCGCGAATTTTCCAGCGCCCAATTTATCATTTGCTTGATCGTACAAAAGGACTAAATCTCCTTCCAAAAAATTTCGAGGGTTTACATTTCGATCATACTGAGCCTTAATACATTTGGCATGAGATTCGATCGCTAATGCAGCATCGCGGCGATTCTCATCTAGCTGAGCTAAGTATAATAAACGTCTTTCCTCTTCGGAAGTAGTTGGAAGTAATTTGAGGGCCATTCGCAATGACGGGATTTCGCATTCAATAGGTAACACAGCTTCCAAACCGTAAACTAGTTGGAAAGGAGTGAAGCCTGTTGATGTTTTGACTGAGGTTCGGTATGTCCACAGTGCTGAAAATAACATGTTGTGCCAGTTTGACCGATTAATCCCAATGATTCGTCGGATCATGATGACTAAGACTTTGTTGATGGCTTCAACCAGACCATTAGCTTGTGGATAGTAAGGAGTTGAACTGTCATGACGCAAGCCAAGTTGGTCTGTAAGTTTTGTCATCATAACATTTCGAAAATGACGCCCATGGTCAGTGATAATCGCTTGTGGAACACCAAACCTAGCAATTATATGATTGAATACGAAAATTGCAGTTGTTTTGCCGTCTGCCTCAAATGTAGGCATCACCTCGGCCCACTTAGTAAAATAATCTACTGCGAGGATAGTGTACGCATGCCCCCTGGCCGAGTGAGGGTTACATGTAATATAATCGATACCCCATTTGGAAAAAGGACCAACGGCAATTATAGGGTGAAGAGGAGCAGGTGGAGCATGCATCTTTCGATCAAAAATTTGACAATTGTGGCATTTTCGGACCGCAGTAATACAATCTTTAAACAAAGACAGCCAGAAATAGCTAGCACGCAATATCTTTTGGGAAGTGGCATACCCAGACATATGACCGCCACACGCTCCAGAGTGATAGTCATTTAAGACCCTTTCGGCTTCCTCATGAGTCAAACAACGTTGGAAAATAGAGTCTGCCCCCAGACGATAAAGAGTATCTCCAATGATTTTGAACTGCTGGGATTGGAATCGGACTTTCCGACGGTCGGGTCGTGAAAGATCAGGCCGAAAGGTTTGGGTTTGGAGATAAGTGATGATATCTCCGTACCACAGATCTAAAGTGCTAATCAGAAATAAGAATTCGTCCGCAATGGGCTCGTTCGCCACAGTTTCTGAATCAACACGAGGGAAGTCACACATAAGTTCCGCGAAAACTAAAGATTTCTTTGACTTGGACTTTTCAAATTCCAAATCAAAACTCCTGCAAGATGACAATCATTGGAGTACTTGCCCACTAGCAACTGCTTGGTCCAAATATAATATGGGGTTGCAAACAGAAATGACTGTAGTTTTGCGTAATAAAATGTAATGACAAGAAATCGTGGACAGCTTGAACAACTGCCAATGACAATTTCTCCACATGTGAGTAATTTTAGCTCAGTTGGATTTCCGTGCTACTAAGATAATATATCACATTTGTTCGCAATACCGAATTCATCTTCCTGAACTAACACCATTTTCAATGGTGGATCAATAGGAAGCGCGAGATAACAAGTAGTAGTCCTGTGTAGTTGGGAAGGATGCAATAGCGGTGCATGGGTCAACGCATGTTTTAACGCATCAAAATATTTCTGAGCTATCTCATCCCAAAAGAATGAAGCACTTTGTTTCAACAACCGGGTAAAACCCTTTGTAATCTCGGCGTAGTTAGGGATAAATAAACGTAAAAAGTTTTCTTTCCCTTGCAAACTTTTGGAGTTGGCGAAGACTCGAAGGAGGAGGCAATTTGATGATAGCTTCGACCTTCGAAGGATCGACAAAAATGTCGGCTTTCGAAACTACAAATCCCAGTAATCGACCCGTTTCAATGCAAAACACGCACTTGTGGGGATTCAACCGAATTCGATAATGCCTAAACCTCATGAAGATTGCTCGTAAATGGATAAGGTGATCAGCTCTATGTAAGGAATGAGCAGGCAAGTCATCAAGATAAGGTTGCACAATGTGTTTTATATCATGAAAAGCGTAAGACATAGCCCGTTGAAAAGTTGCGCCAACGTTCTTAAGGCCAAAAGGTAATTTGCAATAAGCAAATGTTCCCCATGGACAAATGAATGCTGTTTTTGGTTGATCGGCAGGCAGAATATTGATTTGATTGTAGCCCGAAAAGCCATCCATAAAGGAAAAAATTTCACTACCGGCACAATCATCAATAATTTGATCGATATAGGGTGTAGGGTAATTGTCTTTTGGACATGCTCGATTAATATCCCTATAGTCGATACAGATTCTTATTGTCCCTTGCTTTTTGTTCATAGGAACAATATTCGATACCCAATCCATTAACGGGATCGGATAAATGAAACCTGCTTTCAAGAGTTTTTCAACTTCTGCTTTAATTGCAGCAGCTTTTCTTGGGTGAATCTGACGCAAACATTGCCGAACGGGTTTAGCGTCTGGGTAGGTTTTAATTTCATGAATTACAATTGCTAGATTGATTTTTGGCATTTCCTCATAGGACCAGGCAAACTCGTCGCAGAATTCTTGAAATAGGGCCTTGTATGTTTTGATTTCATCGTCCGTAAAAGAGGCACCTATATGAACGTTTTCAATAATTCTAGGCTTCACCGAAATGTCAAGGGGAATAGTTTTAGAAATATTTCCCAAGTTTAACTCAGAGTCAGGATGGTTCATTGGATTCTGAGCGTCCTTAACATATTCAATTGTAAATATTGATGAAAAATCGTTTTCAAAATGATCGCTCTCAGGTAAAAACGAAGATCTGTGATGTAGATCTTCCCATGGTAACTCGTCGACACATAGGATTTCACAAATTTGCTCATCTGATTGAACAAGTTTGGAAAACGTTTCTAATTCTGAGGTTGATGTTGAAAATGGGTCTTCATGGACTTCATTCATTAAGTCAATTTGGGTTGATATTGGGTCAGAAAACGACTGCATAGTCTGATATGCAAATTCATATGGACTCAAAGGCATAAGAGTACCAAAATAGTCTACCTTAGTTTCAGAAGGAATGATCCAAGAATCATCATTAATGATGGTTCCTGATGAAATCATATGAATTGTTGTAGTAGAAGATGATGCGTTGATAGGAGGGAAAGGAAAAGTGCCCAGTAAACTAGAATCTTTAACTAACCCTACACCAACATCCTTATAAGGGATCATCGCTTTGCCAACGTGCTGAATGCTCTCAGCTGAGGCTGGATCGGATGAAAAGTATGACAACAGGTCTATAGTTATGATCTTTCCATTATGAGGGAACTTGATAAGCCGAAATACCGATGAGACAACAGCTGTCATAGCATAGGACCAACTACGACCCAAGAGAAGGTTGTAATCTAGAGCGGCATCAACCACCTCCACATCTAGATTAACGGTTTTTCCTTCAAACCCTATAGGTAGATCCTGTAAAATGTCGAAAGGATGAAACCCACGGCCATCAAAGGCCTTAAGAATTTTCGGGGATTGATTCAGCGAAGGAGAACCAAGCAATCTCCAACACTGTATCGACATAATGCAGGTGGAAGCTCCCTCTTCAATCACAGTCCTATGAACAGGTCTGCTTTTTACTATCACTGGAATCTGGACAGCCATTTGATGGGGGAGACATGGTGCACTATTTTCTAGATCGAAGATTATTAGGTTCAGGTCCTGAGTGTCAACAACTCCTATAGCCGACAAAAGTAATTTGCGCTGTGCTGGACATGATTGCAGCACTTCCAAAGCCGACATTGCTGAGGGTGAAACAGCTAAATCCTCAACATTGTTGTAATTTTGAGCCGCTCTCGCATGTGGATTGAAAGCAGACTTTCGAAGTACACCCTTTCTGGGTAGTTTGATTACTAAGTCTGGGTTAGGTTTCTCGATCTGTAGTGGATCGGAACCGGGAGCTGAGGTTGATGGATTTGAATGAGAAGATTCTACTTCCTTTCCATCAACAGGACTTTTACTGCCATAATCTTGCGAGCGATTCACAATCCTTACATGAGACATCATCAAGATGGGTTCTTCATTGGCACTGGAGGATGAACCTATCATCTTACTATCTTGAGCTGGAAAAGGATCCTTTAAGACAGCAGGAGTTTGGGAACCTTTGACGATCTTTGCAACCTCCGCCCGATGAGGACAGTCTCTCGTATAATGGTCTTCATCACAAATGAGACACGGATAATGAGGTTTGCGCTTTTCGTCAGAGGGTTCCGCTTTTTCAGGTTTCTCTTTTGAATTTTTCTCTTTATTCTTCTTCTTCCCTTTCTTCTTACCACCATTTTTAGGTTTAGCTGTAGATGACTCTACAACGTGAATATCGGCAGAAAGTTCCGCGGAAGATTCTCCTGTCGGGGAATCTGGCAAGGTTATTATAGGAGAAGAATTATTAGAAGATTTCCTCTTATTTTTAGTATTTACCGTTCCAAACATACCATCAGCGGCATGAGACCCTGAAGGAACAGCAGCGATTTGATTTTGATTAGGTAGGTTGGGGATCTTCACGTGTAACATACTCGACTGAGTGTAGACTAAGTCAAGGTACTGTGCTTGAGCAATGACTTGCTCTTTAGTAACTACTCCAGCTTTAGCTACATCTTCAGTGATCTTAGGCAACAAGGATTTTACAAACCACTCAGCTAAGATTTGATCTGGGATATAA
>APFE031059368.1:0-24026 GCA_000404065.3 Pinus taeda
AACAATAATCACTTATTATTATTATTGATTAATATTAATAATTAAACATAGTCAACCATATTAGTCAAGCGTTTCAAAATAAAGTCGCCCTTTGTAGTCACTATTTAAAATATTGAAAATGATAAAACTTGGTCAACCTTATGTTTATTATTTTAGCTTTGCGTAGTCATGGTAGTCAAAAAACAAGTTTTTTCTTGAGGCTTTTTGACAAATGTATAAAAGTGCGACAATGATCTTGTAGAAGATCAAGTTTTAGGTCTTAGGTTAGAATAATTTTTTTATTATTATTCATTGTAAATATGTCAAAATGTGTTAAGAGTTACAAAGATGGTCTTTTTTATCCCAAGGGGTTATGTTAACTAGGTGTAGGGGTCAAGTTACATCATGTAATAATGAGAAAGATTATGTTGCCATGCTTTGTCACCATGGGCACAAAATTGTAGGTGTCTTGAGTCAATTTACATGTCAAATCGGGATTGGTCATGACATTAGCAAGAGTACAACGATCAAGAGGAGAATTGTTGTGCTTTTTGCAAGTTCTACATTTTGTTCATTCAACTTTACATTGTGATTACGACCATTAATTAGTCTACTCTTAGTCATCTTGTGAGGTTAAATTACATGGTTGTCTTCATAAACGATCTATCATCTTTCCATTATTCCGATTGGAAGTTTGCTGTGTGATCGTGCTTGGTTGTTGTGCAAAGGAGTCAGGGGAGCGTTGTGTTTCCAAACAGTGTTGTGTTTTTCTCAAGTTAATGATCAAATCACTCCCACAAGTGCAAGATTCATTTTTAGTTAGTACCTTAGTTTTAAATGATTACCCAATTGCATGCATGACTACAAGACACAAATTTCACCATCGTTGTGTTTTTGTATTCACTGTGTTTTCTCCTTTTCATGTGCTTTCTATATTCACTATGCTTTCTCTGTATGTTGAACTTTTGTGCTTGTCTTTGCCACAATTGTAAGAAATTTCGATTTGAAGCTTCCACATGCAAATATTGCCATGCCATTAAACTGAAGTGAAACTCCTTACTATAATTTTGTGTGCCTTAAAGGTGTTCGAAACTTGTTTTCTCATGTGTTGTGCTTCTACCACTGCGCTTCTCACATTGTGCCTATATTTTTTAATGTTCTACCACTAGAAACAAACATGCAGTAGTTGTGTTGGGGTTTTCATGAGGAAATTGGTGTTAGTTGGTATGTTGTATACAACTTTTGTTCTCATTTTCCATCAAAGATACAATTTGGGGCCCCCTTTCATTATTGCTATTACTTGTTGCACAAAGTAAGTTTGTATTAGAACCCTAGAGTATCGTCTACTGCAAACAAGAAACCTTGTCAAGTCCAGAGTGAAGAAAGCACAAGGTAGATGCTATTATCATATTTGAACCACAACATCTCGCATTCAACAATGCAAACCCAAATATCAAAGTTTCTTTTGAGCAGGTGGGATGTATCTAGTTTTGTGAGAAAATTCAAGGGTGTAATGCACAACTTACTAAGGAGTTTGACATGAACTTTAATGGGTTGGAGGCTAAGGTTGGAGCACTCATATTTCCAGTTATAGAGAGCACAATATCAGTTGAAACAAAGATTCCCCTTCTGGGAGAGAATGATTCAAGGACATGCCCCTTGATATTTCCCATTATAAATATTTTTTTAAGCCTAAGTATAGAGACAAGGAGAATCAGTCGATTATTCCTAAAGAGTATCCACTTTAACATCACAAAAATATTTTTCAAGATATTTATAGGTATTGCACATGTGAGGGAAGGTTCGGAAGAATTTATCTATAGCATTGCAGACTCTTGATGCATTTTACTAGGAAGAACCTCTTGAATTTTCCCTTCTATCTTTTCAGGAGCCTCAACAAGGTGGCAAATAAAGTACAAGTGAAACAAAGTCAAGTGGAACCTAGAATTCTCCACTTTTCTTTAACTAAGTTATTCGTATTAGAGTTGAATAAAATAAATCAATCATGGCAGCCATTTGTTGATTCTTAAAAACTTGGTGCATGATGTGCCAACTAGTTCCTTGACCAAGAAATAAACACCCTCATCAGTGGTAAAAGAAACTCAATACCCAAATGGAGGTTTAGTGAAGAGGCCCTTAGCTACAATGTAGTCAACAAGAAAAAAGAAAGGAAAGAAGATACAATTTTGTCTAGATATGGTGGATGTCCCTAAAAAGCCTCTCACCAGGTCTCCTACAAAAAGGATTCCCTTGGAGCAAACATTTGAAACCATGGAGATTATACAATAAGATGAATTCCTGATGGTAAAGTCAAAGATATTTGTCAATTCTAAGAACAATTGAAGAAGGCCCATATGGTTATTGCACAGTTGCAACAGGAAAATATGGAATTAAAGAAAGTCATTCTAGAAAAGACAATTAAACCTAGTCAAGATGTGCTAGTGGTTAAAGCTACAACAACTACTATCAAATCCAAGGGAAAATACAAGGTAATGAAAGAATATGTTAAGAATGTGGAAGTTCGAGTGTTTAGGATTACTAGATCCTCATCTAGGAAGCTACAAATCAAAGTTAGATGAGGGGAAGCACACCTTTAACAAATTGAGAAAACAACTGAAGGAGGCTCACAAGCAGTTTTTTGAGCTCAATAAACAAGATGAAATGGCTAGGAAACAAATGAGAAATCTTCTAGACATCTATTATCCAGTAATGGAAAATTCCAAATGCATGTTAAAAATGTCCCTTATGGCCAAGAAACAAATGAGCAATCTTCTAGACATCTATTAGCTAGTAATGGACAATTCCAAATACATGTTAAGAATGTCCCTTCTGCTACATAGGAAAATGAAAAATGTATGCACAGAAAATATTTCTATGAGAAAAGAATAAGAGCAACCAAAAAACAACTAAGGTAGATGCAAGAGAAAGATAGAGGAAAATTGGACCTATTGGTTGAGGCATCCAAAGTTTGAATGCTCAAAGGAGTGAAATAACAAAGTTTTTGTTTTTTTACTTTTTGCCTAAAGTATGCTTGTTTATGAGGTTGAGTTTCCAAGTGATAATGTTTTGAATAAATTCCCACTTGAAACTACATTTAGTTAGAACTCCAAGTTATTTTTGAAGATACATATTTTATAGCATTTTGTGCCCTAGCTAGCATTAGGGTTAGGGTTTTGGGTGTGGAGATGAATGTTTTCTATTTCTAGTAAAAGGAGGCTTGAAAGGGGCATGTGGCATGATCATTGCAGTTTCAGTATCATCAACAACATGTGCATCTTGTCCAGAAACATCACTTTCACTTAATCCACAAAATAAGACACTGTTTCTCTTTTGAAAGTTAAGCTGCATTTCTAGCTACAGAAGAATTCATCAAAGTTTGAGGCTTTGTGATGTAAAAAAGATCTTCTAATGGGGAAAAAATCGATGTTCAGGTTTTTTCACACATGCTCGAGTCATCAGGCAGCTTAGAAATCAACCAGAGATATCACAACCATGAAGCGATGCATTTTCTTGATGTGTTTCTAGATTTTTGGAGAATTAGGGAGTTGCAGAGTGCCAACACTGCGCTTTTAGACATACATCCTTTTGAGCGATTTAACCTAGTCAAAACTTGCTTCAATTTATTTTTATGGTCTTAGTAATTGTAATATAGAATTTAATGACTCACATGCTACATTTGGGACACATAGATAAATGTAAAATTTCTTAGAAAATATCTAGTTAAGAAGTTCCTAGTCTTTAGCAATCAGTTCCATTTTCATTGCAAAAGTTAGAAACTGAAATCCTAGTGAGGAATTAGACCTTTGAAGGTGATAAACGACTCACTTTTGTCTATTTCTGATATGAATTTAATTGAGAAAAGGGTTATTCATGTCCAGGAGAAAGGGGCATTATGTATTGCACTTATTTTGTGATATATTTTTTACAGTGAATGAAATACAAAGGTGGAATTTGTAGGGACTCTTGAGTTTGTTTGTTTTGGAGATGTATTTTCCTTTCTTTTTAAGTTATTTTCTATGACAATCATGATTTGGATGTATATATCCTTATTTATTTAAATGAATATTTGATTAAGATTTGACTCCAAACAATGCCTTGCTTTAGTTTACTAGGCATCTATGTTTTCTGCTAAAATGACTATTAGAATTCATCTTTATGTTTTATGTTCTTTTCTCATTTTCTAGTTTTCTACAACTCACCCTCCTGCAACAAGTTCAAATTGAAATCTCTAAAGAGATTACCTACCTCTCCCCTGTAGAAGCTCCATTTTCTTTTCATTTCATTAGTGGAATCATAATCAACTAGACATGACTCCATGCTCAATTTATTTGTCTCCTTTCATACCAACAACTCTTTGAAAATCACACCCTACTGAGGACTATACCTAGCCTAACATCAGAGTATATGAACATCCTAAATAAAGAGAGCCCTCTTTAAATATAGACATGATAGATTCTAGCTTATAAGTGGTTTTGTGGTTACCTTTGATTTTCTATCCTTAGCCTAGAGAAATTGTAGAGAGCTAACATTCTGGCTCTATTACTGGGGAGTGAAAGGTTTCATATTCTTTGAGAAAGTTCATCAAAGTTTTAGATTTAACTGTTGATGGCAGACAATAGTTAGATATAAGAAAGGTGTACCATTCACTTGGTGACTCCAAAAGCTTCAAATCAGATTTACAAACCTACAGGAGGACAAGCCTTGTCACCATAAAGATGGAAGGATAGTACATGAAAATCAGGTACTTAAACTTTAGTTTTCTTTAGGATATAATATTATTTTTTATTAACTTCCTCCTATCCTTTCCTAAAAATGTCAAAAGGATTTTCCTTTATCTACTGTATTCGAATGAAGACTACATATTTGCACATGATTCCCCTTTTAATATTGTATATCATTCTTTTCAAGCTATAAATGCATCTCATGTTTGTATTGTTGATCCTGAACAAGATGCTAATGATAATCATAGCCAAGCTAGTAAAATCAATCTGAGATTGTATTACAGTGAGTTACCTCACAAGAACTAGAGATGTGTAAATCTCCACTAAATTCTTCGTTCTACTTGGTGAAGGCCTCCATATTACTTTGTTAATGCGTTTTCATGTATTCAAAAATATAATAAAAAGGTATTTTATTTTGTTGCACCATTCACTTTATTTTTACTATGTGAAATTTTTTGGGTTTTTAACTTTGATTTTGTTGTGCAAGCTAAATTTTGTGAATTAACCTTCACAACGATGTCCTAAGGATATTCCCCTTCCTCATCTATCATTCCTTATTATGCCCCTCTAGGATAATTTTTTTTTGAATTGCTTGGATCCAAGACTCCATTTCTTGTTTCTGTATAAATATGTTTCCAAACTAATTTTTGTTCCAATCCCTTGTTTTAGTTATGAACTTCCTTAAATTTAACTATAATTTTTCCATACAATTCCTCCATTGTACATTAATATATTCCATCCATTTCTTTGCTTTATATAAGGAATTTAGTTCTTCAAACAAAAAACTTTCAAATCTCAAGGGCTGATTTCTTGGGGCAATTTTCAAATCTAGCTTCAATGGAATAGGCTAGTGGTGTAACCCTAGGTAGGGTAATATAGTCCCTTTAGAAAATATATCATGGGCAAGTAAAAAATTCTTAAATTGGAAAAGTGGCTACTACGTGATGCCACCCTCCTCTACGGTTATTTCAGGTGAACATCTCATTGATGGTTTTAATATTTGTTGTCCTTAAGTCATGCTACAAATGTCTAAATTAATGTGCCTCAAGGCCGAATCTTCTAATGCCACCTTTCCTTTTCTCCAATGTTTTAATGAGGTTGAATTCCCCACCTACCATCTAAAACTTATCCTAATGAAGAGTTATGATCAAATGTATATTGGAAAAAATGGTTGCTTTTTTTGTAGGGATGTCAGGCCTGTACATAGTGGTTAATCATACTAGATCCTTGTTGCCTACATAAATACAACTTCTAGAAAGGATACAAGGAGACACAATATAGTCTTGAAGGAGACCTGGAGTGGATTCTAGATAATTATAAGGCCCCCAGTAGTCCCTTTCGCATCTACCTTTCTAGCATTGCTCAATTATATCTTTAAACTTCTCTCTAAACTTTTGTTTCATATAAAAAAAGTATTACACATTTCTCTTTATTCATTTTATCCTATAAATTCATCTATTTCATTTACTATAGAGGCCAAATTGTTCCATGTGATAATATTCAATGGGTATGGTGTTGGCAAGAGGAGAATGTCTCTAAACGAGGAGCCACCAATTGTGATTTTACAAGTTACTCACTGACATTCCAGATTCCATCTTTGGTGGTTGTTCTACCTTTTCTCTTGTTTTCTATAATTATCTACTCATTAGCTTTGTATCATTGTGTTTGAATCTCCATTTCTAGATTTTATGACCTTCTATCTCCATCTTGTCCCTATTATTGGTTCCATGATTGGAGATAGCGATGATAATATTGTTTTCTCTATTCATCTAAAATTTCTTGTGACTCTAACTGAGCTCATTCTTTAATGAAATCCATAATAAAATTTTCGTTTGCGCTTATAGTTTCCTAGTTCTCCTCTACTTCCATGGTCATCTTTGCAATCACAGCCATCTCTTTAATTTCTGGGAGCTTTGCTGGTAATTGAACGGTATTTGGTTTTAGGGTAGGTTCTCCATAGGGCTCTCCCTCATTCTGCTCAACCACCATTAGATATTTTCTTAGTATAATGTTCTCCTCCTAGTGAGTGATTTCCAAAAATTGATCCTCCACTCGAATATTCTTTGTTCCTAATTGTGTTGACTAATTCTTAGGGTGCCTAATTTTGTTTACCCTTTGTTGGAACCCTTTCTCATCTCCATTAGAAATATTCTCAAAAATTTATGCTTTCTAAATTGGGCAATATTGAAGTAGGTGACCATTTTCATGACATTTCTGGTGTCTAAATATTCTCCTGCATTTATGCTTTTAGGATTGGGAAATATTGAAGTAATGACCATATTCATGAAATTTATGATGTCTAAAGTGAACATGTTTATAATCCAATGATTGAAACCAAACTTCCTGGTAGTAGGAAATTTGAATTGATTCTAGGAGAGGCTAGGAAATATTCTGTTGCATGCAAATTCTCGCGTAAGAGGTACAATAACATTTCCTTATAACTTCAGAAATATTTAGAAAAGTGCCAATATAGTGGTTGACACCCTCAAGAATATGGGGCTTCCATAAATCCCTATGCAATGAGAAGAACATCACCCAAACTAGGGCTGCTAAAAAATATTCTTTTGAAGGATTATAACACTCTTCCCAATACATTTCAATAAGACATGTTTTGAAAGACATAGTCCTATCCTCTAGATTGAACAAAATCATTATGTAATTGACAAAGAATGAGAAAAAACATGGAGTAGATACTGCTCTTCTCAATATTTAAAATGGTTAAATAGATTATATTTTAAACATCAACAATAAAAGACTGAAGCAGAACCTAAAACCCATGGAGTAAAACTAAACTATCTATGACACCTAGCACACAACAAAATCAAATAAGATGACACGTAACTGACAGTGAGATTAATATCTCAACATCCCCTCCTAATCTCAATTGTTACATTTCGAGATACTTATAATGCCTATTCTCTTTGAAATTCAAATACATTCTTGCCCAATGGCTTTGTGACGATATCTTCTAGTTGATCTTTGGAACCACAAAAAGAAAGTACTATGTCCCCATCATTAACAAGCTCACAGATGAAATGAAAACAGGTGTCAATGTGCTTTCTCTTTTTGTGGAAAACATGATTTTTTGATAAAGAAATTGTTCAATTGTTATCATAGTAGATTGGAGTTGGCTCCTTCAGAATATTTGAAATATCTTTCAATGATCTTCTAAACCACACAACTTGATAAGATGCCAAATTTGTTACTACATAATCTGCCACTCTAGAAGATATTAAAATGATTGATTGTTTCTTGGATGCCCATGAATTCAAATTGGTTCCAAGATGAAAAGCATACCCTAAAGTGATTTTGCGATGATCTAAATTCCCTGCATAATCGTTGTCTGTATAACTTCAAAGTGAACAATTTTCAGAATGTGTATATAACAAATCATAGTCTATTGTACCTTAAACATACCTTAAGATTATTTTTTCAATCTTCCAATGAGTGACCTTAGGTGACTGCATAAACATGGAGACAAAATTTGCTGCAAACATAATGTTAGGTCTAGTTGAAGTTAGATACAACAAACTGCCAATTGGACTTCTATACAATGTGGAATCAACTCGTGGTGCTACATCTTCTTTGCTTAGTTTTTTTCCTTGAGAAATTGGTGTATTTGCAGATTTGCAATTGGTCATTTTGAAGTTTTGGATGATATGAATGGCATATTTTTGTTGACCAACAAAAAGTCCATTAACAGATTGGTGAATTTCAATGACTAAGAAGTATTTCATGACTCCTAGATTTGTCATATCAAAATTTGTTTTCATTTCCACTTTGAAATCATCTAACATCATGTTTCCTATATAAAGAAGATCATCTACATAAAGGAATACAATAAGAATTTTACCTTGATGCATTTTATATACAAAGTTGGCTCATGATTGCTTCTGTATAATCCACTGTTGATAAAATAGGTGTTAGTGCGACTGTACCAAGCTCCAGGAGCTTATTTCAAACCATACAAAGCTTTCTTCAATTTGTATACCTTATGCTCTTGCCATGAAACTTCAAAGCTAGGAGGTTACTCTAAATAAACTTCTTCCTACAATATACCATTTAGAAAGGAAAAATTTACATCAAGTTGATAGACTTTCCTTTTGTGTTCAAATGTTGTGGAAGAAATGGTTATGACAGTATCTAACCTTGTTACTTGAGAAAATGTTTCACCATAATCGATACCAAATAGTTGGGAGAATCCTTTGGGAACCAAGCTTGCCTTATGTTTCTCAATCTCTCCTTTTTCATTTAGCTTGGTCATATATACCCATTTTACACCAATTCTGGTTATTTCTTTTGGGAGATCAACTAATTCTCAAGTCTAATTCTTCTCTATGCCATCTATTTCTTGGTTCACTGCGTCTACCCAATGTTTTTCTTTAAATTATTCTTCAAAATGATTTGGTTGAGATGAAATAAATGAAAACATATTCCGTTGGTCAAACTCATGCTCCTTCTCATATATTTCTTTGATGCTTCTTGCTTTCTAACCATCTTCTGAATATGTTGAATCATTGATGGATTCACTACTTGAAGATGTACCATTTTTAGAATTATATGGCTCTTCTTCAATGTGCAATATTGGTGGTTGTGGTGTATAAAAAGACTCATTTGAAGCTTCATCAACTTGATCAAACTAATATTTATTTTCAAAAAAATTTACATCTCTACTTAAAACAAATTTCTTGGTAACTAGATTATAAAGTGTGTAGGCCTTTGATTTCTCACTATAGCCTACAAAAATACATCTTTCACTCCTATCATCAAGTTCGTTTTTAGCTACTGAGGAATATTTAAAAATTCTACTGGTCCAAAAATTCTAAGGTGAGATACATTTACCTTTATACCATCCCATGCTTCCTGGGGTAATGTATCTTGGATATTGGTTGTTGGAGATTTGTTAAGAACATAAATTGTTTTCGAAACTGCTTTAGCCCAGTAGTTATTTGACAATTGTTTCCGACAAAGCATACATTTGACCATATTCATGATTGACCAATTTTTCCTTTCTGCTACCCCATTATGTTGTGGAGCATATCTTGTTATATTCTTCATTATGATTCCTTGTTGTTGACAAAAAAATTTGAATTCATTGGAGATGTACTCTCCTCCTCTATCAAATCTAAGTACTTTCAAAGGCTTTCCACTCTGCTTTTCTACTTCTTTGAATTCTTTGAACCTTGAGAATGTATCTAATTTATTTTTGATAAAATACACCCATGTTTTACTGCTATAATCATCAATGAATGTGAGAAAATAAAGACTACCACCAATGGACTATGCCTGCATTGGACCACACAAATATGTATGAGCAAGCACTAAAGGCTATTTTTCTCTAGAGGAAGATGTGGGAAAGCTATCTCTTTTATGCTTGGACATAACACAAATTTCACAATTACAATCTTTTTTCAGACAGAGTAAGGAAACCAACGACAATTGACTATTTCTGAAGTTGACTAAGAGTCTTGAATGGGATATAACCATATATAGAATTCCATAGCTGAGATTCATTTATTCTTGACACATTGTGGACTAAAGACCGTGAGAGATTTAGACTTTTAAGAGTCAAAGGAAACATCCTACTCTTGGCTTTTTTTACCTTTGCTATCAATCCTCTATTGAGAGGCTTGTCATGGATATAACATATGTTCCCTTGAGATATTGCATCATAGCCATTTTCCATCAGTTTTCCTACACTAACAAGGTTATGCTTCAAACTTGGAACATAATAAACATCACGAATGTATTTTTGTTGATTTTGTTTACTAAGAATAGGGAATGTACCTTTTCCTTCAACTTTAATGCAATAATGATCTCCGAAAGTAATTTATGATGTTATGGAATAATCAACATAACAAAGCAGATTTCTGTTACTATCATATGATTGCTGCAACCACTATCTAGCAACCAAAGATCCTTGTTGTGAGTGTTTTAAGAAAGATGACAAGAAAGAAACATTTTTTCAGAGGATTATACTTCATTGTTGGAGAGATGGACATTGCCTCTTTGCTGATCTCACTATTTCCTTCTACATTCATGTTCATAATGCCCAAATTTCTTACAATAACATTGGTCGTTAGATTTCCTCCATGGTTTTCTTCTTTGAGTTTGGTTTTGTGAAGGTCTCCACTACTCTACTGATCTGACTTCGCTTTAGCCTCTGCCTTCCTTGTTGCTGCCTCTGAATCCTCTCCCTCTGCCAAAAGAGGGTTGTGTTTTGAAAGCTTGTTCCATGGAATTATCTATCAAGTTGAGTCTTGTTTCATTTGCCAGAGGTGACCAAGACAACTGTTCTACTTAGAAAGTTGTAAAATCTTTGGATTCCAGAATGGCTATTACAAACATATCATATTGCTTGGGCAAACTTCGAAGGACTTTTTGAACAATTTTCTGATCTTAAATGGTTTCACCAATGAGCTTGATCTGATTGACTATTCCCACAACTCTAGTCATGAATTGATCCACATTTTCTATGTCAGTCATCTTTAGGGTTCTGAATTGTGATCTCAATGTCTGTAATTTCATTCCCTTCACTGTATCATTACCTTGATATGTAACTTTAAATATTTCCCAAGCTTCTTATGTTGTGGATGCACCAGATATCCTATCGAATATACAGTCATTCACTGAGTTTTGTATCCAACATTTGGCTCTCTGTTCTTTCTTTCTGAGTTCAGTAGTTGCATTCCTCTCATTATTGGACATGGCCGCCAATGCTTCTTGGGTTGGATCTATATAGGTAGCCTGAAGTGTATCCGAGCACTCTTGAGCTTGCACGAATGTATTCATTCTCAAAGACCAAAACTTGTAATTTTTGCTAAACAGAGTCGAAGTCTGTAGCAAATTCTTCAAATACAAATTTGCGCACCATTTTGTCTATTTAAGAAAAAAATCTCAAAAAAAATCAACGCCCTCTTTTTTATAACTAGTATCACCTTCTTAAAAAAATTCCTTTTGCTTAAAAAAAAAACAATAACAACCAATCCTTTTCTTAGTAATCCCTTTTAATATATCTCTTTAAAAGAAATTCACTAAAATCTTTTAAGAAAATTATGAACGAAGCCCCTTTTTAAACCATACATGGCCATTCTAAAAATAATGCTCTCGAACCCTTTCTAAAAAAATATTCACTAAGCCTTTTTTTGAATACACCTTAAAAATAAAGAATTTTCCAAATAAACGCATTTTTCATGAGTGTTTTAAAAGCCCTCGGAAAAGAGATTTTAAAAAACTCTTTAATCGTTCTTTTGACTTTGGGAGCATCGTGCCTCCACTTGGTTATATGGTTCTATGATGGTGTTCCCTCTCCGTATGGAACGCTCTGTATAAACCTTTGACTTTTGAAACGAATTACTCGGCGGATAAGTTTAAACGAACGAGCCTTCCAATTCGGTGAGGCGAAACTTGAAATTGAAACTTTTGCGCTGGTCAGACGTAATCTGTTGTGCGCAGTTCTTTAAACGCACCGGGTGAGAAAGTCAAGAAATTCGTAACTTCACGACTTTCTGTAGTTCTTGAGTGAGCTGCGAATATTGTGCTGTGGACCTTACAACTGCCCAATTGCTCTAAAAGCTCTTTTCTCTTAGGCTTTTCACGCTTTTTCTCTGCAAGTCTAAACGATCGGAAGTGTTGCGGTATGTGCAGTCTTATGCTTTTTTTGGTTTATGTTAAGTGGAAGCGTGTGACGCCCCAGGTTTACGGTAGTTTTCTAACCGTGCTAGGTGAGGTGCGGCACTACCGAACACTTTCTTTTCACCAATACTTATGTTTGTGGACTACGCCTAACCACTTATTTCTTAGTTTGTGTTTCTCAACCAAGTAATTATTAATGTTCTTTTGTACCAATGAACACTCATACACATTCATTATCAACGACAATTATACATGAAGAACACAATTGCACAGTATAAAGGGAGGGGCAACTCCCTGAACAATGAGTCTGCCCAAATAATATATTATATAGTTTTTTACAACAGTTACAAAGTTTTACAAGTATATTTGGAAACCTCAAGTTTCATACTTAGCCAAATTTACAATCTTTTCACACCTCTGTGCGACAACCAAGATTTCCTTGATTAAGGCGGGCGGGCGTGCCCTCACACGAGCTGCCTTCTGCACTTCACAACTAAACCTTATCTTCGTGCACGACGGGCGGGTGACTCCACCAAGTCACTAAGACACCCCCTTCGCACAACCAGCTTCAGCGACGTTTCACCGTACACACTTGCACAACGAGCAGGCGCTCACCGGAGTCACCCAAGAACCCATGCCAAGTCGTCGCACAAACCAAACGCCCACGCCTTTGTCCAACTGTCGGGCGTTCCGTCGCACAACCGGGCACCCACACCCATGCACGCCGTTCTCCAACCGTTGGGCGACCTCTACCTGCGCCCTCACCCAAATCCAAGTCGTGTGCTACCTCCGTGCGGCCTTTGCCCAAGAATGGGCGCATCACCAAAATTTGCGCCTTCCTATCATGCTGCGTCCTCCACTAGATCTGCGCACTTCTTCACATGTTGAGCGAGTTTGTTGCTTGTCCAAATGAGCTCCAACACATGCTTGTTTATGAGTGGCAGGGCGAGGTCGTAGCTGCCCAGCCGACCTGCCCATGCCCTCATCTCCATTGCAAACTTTGCCAAAACATGAGTCGGCCTTTTTCCAAGTATGGGTCAGCCGTGGGTTGAGTGTTCAGGCTCCCCACGCGTATAAAAACCATCGCTCTTCTCCATTATGCGTTTATTATTACATAACTCCACGCATTTGTAAGTCTGAGCTTCGCACTTCGTTCAAACCGCACGCCCAAGGGATGAACCAACTCATCGCACCAACGAGAGGTCGTGCCAAGGACTGCAGGGCCTTACAAAGTAAGTCCTATGTTTTTTTGCAAGTTAAAATTTTTGTTTTATGTTAAGTGGAAGTTCAAATATCATGACAAAGAATGAGAAAAAATATGGAAGAGAGATTGATCTTTTCAATATTCAAAATGGTTAAATAGATTATATTGTAAATATCAACAATATATGACTGAAGTAGAATTCTACACCTGAAGTAAAATTGAATTGTCTATGAATCAACAATATCTGACTGAAGTAGAACTCTACACCTGAAGTAAAACTGAATTTTCTATGACACCTAATAGACAAAGTCAAATAAGATGACACTTAACCATAGTAAAATTAATATCTCAACAATAATAACCCTTGGCTCCTAATCCCATATCAATATTTCCTTTTAGTTGCCATTTTATGTGAATCTACTTCACAAAATCTCTCCCCTTCATACAAATCCAATATATTTACAAAAAAGAAATTGTCTTTCATATGTTGATGATAGCCTTCCAAACTTTTATGTGACACCATAAACCTAAGGTTTACTTCCACTTTAGATAAACACCTTCCCTTAAAGAGGGATGGCCATTTGCTCCCACAACTAGATTTTCTTGATTATTTTGTTGTTGAAAGCCACTTGAAGCATTTTTATAAGATAGGATCTAACAGGCCATCGCAGCACTACAGCTGATCAAAAATCAACCAAAAGAATTACATCACCTAATTGAGAGATTGTAGTTGTAACTAGATCATATTATTCAGAAAATTGACTTAAAAAATTAACTAATATTTTGTTTTTTAAATATTTATATTCTAGTTAATTTAGATTAAAATTATGAAAAGAGAAATTTTAAAGAAACCTAATAAGTGTAGTTATCCTATTTAATATGATTTTGATTATACCGAAAGAAATTAAGTTTTCGACATGAAAAAAATAGATGTTATAAATAAAATATTGTTTTTAAAATTAAGGGAGTTATTTTTTAATATTTTTTAAAAATAAATATTAAATACTAATATATAAAGAATTATTGCTCTATATTATATATTATATAATATATATATATATTATATATAATATATATTACTTACTTTTTGGAATTTGGCACTTAAACCATTTTCCTAATTACAAAATGTGGTATGTAATTCAGACTTCTAACTTCTTTGGTGAAAAATAAATTAAAAAAAAAACTTATAAAACTTGCATTAAAACGTTCCTAATATATTCCGGCTAAACCATTTTCCAAATATTTTGTCGACTCCATTACCTACTTGGATCGCTATGCATTCCATTCTGAAACGTATGACCACTGTGTGTAGATTAATAAATGGCAATGTGGAGGAAAAAAAGGTAGCTTGGTTTTATGCCCACGTTCTTGAAATGACTGGCGGTTCATATTCTCATGAAAAACGGATCTCAACAAAAATTTCATTATGTTTATAACATGGATAGATCAGGTTCAAATTCATTTCGTATGTGCAAAAATTTACAATTGCAAATACTGACATTTTCATTTGGGCATTGTCAGGTTTCGATCTCCCTGGATTCGTTTTGATATATGGATTCACTCATGTTTGATTCGATAGACAGTTCACCTAGGTTTTAGGTTTGGCAGGGATTGATTTATTTCTCAAATCACTCAAATTTGTATTGATTATCGTGTACAACGTTCCAGGTTCACTGCCAATTGATTCCGATGGTTACTTGGTCAAGCTCTAGCTAATTATTCAATCAACATGTTAAACACCCTGCTCCACATGAAAAGAGGAAATGGAGATTCAAATTATGTGCACCATTTAATGGATGTACACGTGACTTTGTAACTAGGGTGTCTTGCGACTAGATTCGAAGGCAAGAGCTAACTAGCTTACCATAGGGCATTAAATCACTGGTTAGCTGTATGCCCTTTAACTTTATAACGCAACCCATTATTTTTCATTTATCTCGTTATGTGTATACCCCATTATTTTTCATTTATCTGGTATATTATAAAGTTAAAGGGCATGCAGCGAACCAGTCATTTAATGCCCTATAACAGACTGGTTAGCTCTCGCCAGATTCAAAACTCTTGCCAAATTCAAAAGACACTATATAGGAATCTGTGATACAAGTCACGAGTCCCATCCATCCAATCGATTGTTTTGTTCAAGATTGTTGCATCTCATTGGCTACAACTTGCTGGTGTTATTCCTTTGTTTCAGAAAGTCCACTGTGATGACTTTTGCGTTCCATTTCATCATTTCTTGCTTTCATTATTATTATTTTCATGGATACATGGATCCATTTGTGTATTAATGTAATTTATTTATTTTACGTGCATGCAGCATGCCACGGGTGGTTGGTCCCTAACGAAAATTATTCATATTTTCATCATCTTGAAGCTTGAATGCAATAATATTGTGTATTAATGTAATTTATTTATTTCATGTGCCTCCAGCATGCCGCTGGTGACTGGTCCCTCCGGAAGATTATTCATATTTTTATTCATCTTGAAATTTGCATGCAATGGCAATAATATTGTGTATTAATGTAATTTATTTATTTTATGTGCATGCATCATGCCACCGGTGGATTGTCCCTAACGAAGATTATTCATATTTTTGTCCCTAACGAAGATTATTCATATTCATCATTTTTGATGTTTGAGGTTTGAATGTGTACCAGGGCCGATGTCTATTGCAAGGGAAACTTATTCTTTGTGTTACGGTTTCCAAAATAATTTAAAATATGGGAAGCTAGAATAGAATATTAACTACCTATTTTTCTATATGTTTGTGATTCAGGTTAATATTGCTCTTGTCTTCAATTTATTAAGACCCTTCCGAATTTTTTCTGTGTTGTCACAGAATCTTTTTCGAGTAAAACAATGTTATTTGAGAAATTCTATGGGCATGTGTGTGAACTAATGTTGGATTATTAAGTATTGTGCTAAGTATGTTTATTGAGTAAATGGTATAGAATGTATGTTGTGATGAATAGTAATATATTAGTATGGAATATTTTACATATTTTAGGGTTGCAAAGGTTGATCTCAATTTTTGTAATTTCACTCTTTTTACTGTATCATGACCTTAACTTTAAAGATTTCCCAAGCATCATATGTTGTGAATGGTTCAAATATCCTATCGAATATAGAGTCATCGACTAAGTTTTATATCTAACATTTGGCTCTCTGTTCTTTCTTTCTCAGTTCAGTAACTGCATTCCTTTGATTATTGGACATGGCCGCCAATGCTTCTTGAAATAGACTCTATATAAGCACTCGGAAGTGTATCCATGCACTCAAGCTTGCATGCATGTCTTCATTCTCGAAGAGTCAAAATAAAATCGAACTCTGTAGCAAAACGCTCGAGAAAACCATTTCTTCAAATACAAATTTGCGTGCACTTTTGTCTTTTTAAAAAAAATCTCAAAAAAATTCAACACCCTCTTTTTTTAACTAATATCATCTTTTAAAAAAAATTCCTTTTTTCTTTCCACATTTTTATTTAATTTAATTTATTTTTTTCGCAACAATAACTAACAATCTTTTTGTTAATAGTCCCTTTTAATATATCTCTAAAACAATTCACTAAAATCCTTTAAAAATAATGGTCTCGAACCCTTTCTACAAAAATATTCACTACGCTTTTTTAATACGCCTTAAAATAAAGAATTTTCAAAATAAACTCATTTTTCATGAGTGTTTTAAAAGCCCTCAGAAAAGAGTTTTAAAAAACCTCTTTAGTCGTTCTTTTGACTTTGGGAGTGTCGTGCCTCCACTTGGTTATATGGTTCTACGATGGTGTTTCCTCTCCGTATGGAACGCTCTGTACGAACCTTTGACTTTTGAAACAAATTCTTGGGCGGATAAGTTTAAACGAACGAGCCTTGGAACTGGGTGAGGCGAAACTTGAAATTTAAGCTTTTGCGCTGGTCAGACGTAATCTGCTGTGCACAGTTCTCTAAACGCACCGGGTGCGAAAGTCAAGAAATTCGTAACTTCATGAATTTCTGTACTTCTTCTTGGGTGAGCTGCGAATATTGTGCTGTGGGCCTTACAACTGCCCAATTGCTCTAAAAGCTCTTTTCTCTTAGGCTTTTCACGCTTTTTCTTTGCAAGTAAACGATGGGAAGCGCTGCTTTCTGTGGAGTTTTATGGGCTTTTTGCAACTCAACATTTTTGTTTTATGTTAAGTGGAAGTGCAAGTTAAATTTTTTGTTTTATGTTAAGTGGAAGCTGAGATATCATGATAAAGAATGAGAAAAAGTATGGAAGAGAGATTGATCTTTTCAATATTCTAATTTTATGTCGAAAATGTAATTTGCAATTGCCCGGTCATTATTTCAGAAAACCACCCAGACTCTATCGGACCGTTTTTGTGGAAGGAGTGATATTCCTTCAATCGCCTTTGATGCAATAAAAATCTGCCACGCTTCCACTGTACTATGTGCAAAACCACTTTTCATCGGGACATAACTTTCAACAAATAAAGAGGGTCCGATATTGTTCCGAAGCGTTAGATTGAGAGGACTATGGATGTCTGTCCGATTAATCCAAAGTTGCATACAGGACCTGCACATGAACATTACGTAAAAATTTTGGTTTGACCGCCGATTTTATTAGTAAGGTATTTAATGAATATTTATTATGGTTGTAAATATAGGTAAATGGCTTTAGTTTATTATGTACGGGAAGTATGGGATGAGTAAAAAAAAGGTAAGGGCATATTTTTATATATTAAAAATATATGCAATGAACTATGTAAATGAAATGTAATGTTTAGTTTTTTTTGACTTCGTAGTGTAATGAGAAACGCACACCAGTGCGAAATGAAACAAGAACATAGCATGCAATCATTTTTGTGCTTGAGGTTTTGTAATACGCAAAGGAGACAGTATGATGAATTTTTTTTTTCACTTTACAACAGTAAATTTATGTAAGATTTTTTTTTTTTATTTTACAGCAGTAAATATAAATGAAAAATTTGCACACAACAGTGTAAATCTTTTTCAAAAGGAGACAGAGTAGTTTTGTTTTTTGTGGAAGTTCTTGGTGAATCCCTCTGAGAGAGAGGAAGAAATATGTAACAGGTAGTTTATTAGTGGATAGAAAGTTCTATATGTGTTTTTGAAACTCTATTCTCTGGAGAAATTTTTTTTTTGCTTCCGTGTGTTAAGATCCTATGGAGAAAACAGAGCATTACTCTGTGTTCAGTTAATTTTGTTTTGGAATTTATCAGAAAATTCCCAACAGTGGTAACAGAGCATGTCCAAGCTCTTTGAAAGTGTCAAAGAAGCTGAAGGAATGACTTTTTGCTGCAATAGTTTCTCAGCAGTGTGAAGACTCAATCAAGGATCCAATATCTCTCAAAGTTTTTTTTTCTGTTGCTGTTGAAGAAACAGTGAGTTATTTTAAAAAATCACAGTGAGTTATTTGAATCATAGTTTAGAGTGCTAAAATGGCCAGCACCAGCACTAGCATGGGTATGTTTAATATTCAGCTCCCACAGTTTAATGGAAAAAACTATGACTATTGGGCAATAACCATGAGAGCCGTGTTTGCTTCTCAAGATTTATGGGAACTTGTTGAATATGGGTTTGAAGAACCAACAGATGAAAATGAGTTTAATAGGTTAACTCACGCAGAGAAAGATTTGTTGAAGAGCAATAGGAAGAAGGATTCAAAAGCCCTCGTATTTTTGTATCAAGCAGTGCATGAGAGTGTGTTTCCAAGGATAATAGCAGCAAAGACATCTAAAGAAGCATGGAAAACTCTCAAGACAACCTATCAAGGCATGGAGTAAGTGAAGACAACAAAACTACAGTTGCTAAGGAGAGATTTTGAGAATCTATGTATGAAGGAGTCAGACAATATTGACTCATTCTTCACACATGTAATTGGACTGGTCACACAGATAAGAACTCATGGAGAAATTCTTGAAGAAAGAAGGATTGTGGAGAAACTATTGAGGATCCTACCCTCAAAGTTTGATGTGATTGCCACCACCATAGAAGAGACAAAGGATCTCTCAACCTTTACATTTGATGAACTTCATGCATCATTGATCACACATGAGCAGAGGTTGAGTAGAAATGAAAACTCATCTCTAGAACAAGCCCTCAAGACCCAGATGTCTTTTGGAAGAGAAAGAGGTCAAGGCAGAGGAAACAAGAGAGGAAGAGGCAGAAGCCAAAACACAGGTGGAAGAAACAGTCCAGCAAATGCTCAAAGAAGAGGCAGCAATCGAAATCAGAACCAAGGCCAAGGCAGCAGTCAACAAAGTGGACATCATCATGCTCAAGTACAAAGGTATGAAAAATCCAATGTCCAATGTTATTATTGTAAAAAATATGGGCATTATGCCAATGAATGTAGGAAGAAGTAGCATGATATGAATAATAAATCTAGTGCAAATATCACTAGAGAAAATATCAGCCAAGACAATGTATTGATATCTTGTAATATGGCTGAAACAAACAGTGATGATATATGGTTTCTAGACTCTGGTTGCAGCGACCATATGACAGGGAACATAACCATGTTTTCTGCTTTAGATCAAATTGTGAAATCACAAGTCACACTAGGGACTGATAGTAAAATTTCTGTTATGGGAAAATGAGAAGTTAAAATATTTACAAAAAAAGGTGAAAAGAAAACCATAGCAGATGTCTATTATGTTCCTGGAATGAAATGTAACCTCTTAAGTATTGGTCAACTTGTTCAAAAGGGGTACAATATTTTCTTTGTGAATGATGTATGCACCATCATGGATAGAGCACCCAGCAAAAGATGTATTGCTGAAGTGAGGATGACAAGGAATAGGATGTTCCCTCTCAGAATAAGGGCAGATTTAAAAAACAAAGAAGTAATTGCAGCAATTACCCAAGAGGCTTTCCAAAGTGTACCAAAGGATGAAAATTGGTTGTGGTACTTGAGATTTGGACATCTCAACTTTGGAGGTCTTAACTTGTTGAGTAGAAAAGGAATGGTAAAAGGATTACCATTGATAGAGAAACTAGACAGCCTTTGTGAAGGTTGTATCTTAGGGAAATAACACAGAGAAAGTTTTCCATCAGGGAAAAACATAAGGGAAAAAGCACCCTTAAAGATCGTTCACTCAGATGTATGTGGACCGATGCAAAGTCCATCACTAGCAAGCAACCAATATTTTTTAACTTTCATTGACGATTTTACTAGAAAAACTTGGGTTTATTTCATGAAGAACAAAAGTGAAGTGTTTGAAAAATTTCGAAATTTCAAAGCACTTGTAGAAAACTAAAGTGGGCTGCATATCGAAGTTCTAAGAACTAATAGAGAAGGTGAGTATATCTCCAAGGAATTCCTACGGTTTTGTGGAGAAAATGGAATTCATAAGCAATTTACAGCAAGGTACACTCCACAGTAAAATGGTGTTGCTAAAAGGAAGAATATGACCATCATGGATATGGCGAGGAGCATGTTGAGGGCAAAGCATTTGCCAAATGATTATTGGGCTGAAGCTGTAAATTGTGCAGCATATAGTTTGAACATATGTCCTACAAAAGCAGTCATGAATAGAGTGTCGGAAGAAGCATGGAGTGGGAGACAGCAAGGAGTCACCCACATGAAAGTTTTTGGATGTGTGGCTTATGTACACATTCTAGATCAGCTAAGGAGGAAGTTGGACAGCAAAGGAGAGAAATGTATTTTCATTAGATACAATGATGAATCCAAAGCTTACAGGTTGTATATCCCATCTACCAATAAGTTCTTTGTGAGCAGAGATTTTCAATTCATTGAGGAGGAAGCTTAAGATGGAAGCATAGAGAAAATAGTGAATGTTAAAAACTGTTTGTCTCATAATGAAGATGACGAGGAGATGGCTGAAATACATCCCCAAATAGCAGCGCCAACAAAAGGGCAGCAAGGGACACCCTTGAGGAGAAATGAAAGTGCTTCTCCAAGAACACCGCAAGGAGGAAATTCAAGTGCTTCTTCAAGCACTTATATACCAAATGAAAGAGGTAAGAAGTTCAGAAATTTAAGTGATATTTATGAGCAAAACAGCAAATGAAGGTATGAATTATTTGTTTTCATTATATTGTCATGTTGATGACCCTATTCATTTCGAAGATGCTATTAAGGATAGGAAATAGATAGAAGCTATGGATGAGGAGATCAATGGCATAGAAAGAAACAAGACATAGGATTTGGTTGAACTATTAAAAGGAAAAGAAGTCATTGGATTTAAATGGGTCTATAAGACCAAGATTAATGTTGAAGGCAAAATAGAAAGACACAAGACAAGACTTGTTGTCAAAGGGTACAAGCAGCAGTATGGGAGAGACTATGAGGAAACTTTCACACCGGTTGATAGAATGGAAACCGTGAGAGCAATGCTATCCATAGCAGCATAAAACAAGTGGAAAGTTTACCAAATGGATGTGAAGTCAGCTTTCCTAAATGGAGTGTTAATGGAAGAGGTTTACATTGAACAACCTCTAGGCTATGAAAAGAAAGGCCAAGAGCACAAAGTGTGCAGATTAAAGAAATCTCGTTATGGGCTGAAGCAAGCGCCAAGAGCATGGTACAACATGATAGATTCCTATCTACAGAAAAATGGATTTGAAAAGTGTGATGGAGAATCCACCCTCTACATCAAAGAAAAAGATGGTAAAATTTTAATTGTTGTTTTATATGTTGATGATGTTATTTTTACAGGTAATGATGACTACCTCATTAAAAATTTCAAATCAGTCATGAAAGGAAGAATTTGAGATGACTTACATGGGTTTGCTGAGATACTTCTTAGGAATAGAAGTAGATCAAAATGAAAATGGAATTTTTATCTCACAAGAAAAATATGTAAACGAAGTGTTGGAAAGATTTAATATGCAAGAGAACAAGGCAACAATCACTCCCACAGTGATGGGATTAAAATTCAGCAAAGAGGATGGTAGCAAGGATTTTGATCCTAGCTTGTATAAGAGCACAGTTGGCAGCCTAATGTATTTGACTACAACTAGGCCAGATATAATGTTTGTTGTTAGTTTAATTTCCAGATTCATGGAGAGGCCAAAAGAAGCTCATTGGCAAGTAGCAAAAAGGATTTTGAGGTATGTTAAAGGTACTAAAAAGTTTGGCATTTTATATACTGTCTCAGAGTGTTCAGATTTAATTGGATACACTGATAGTGATTGGGCTGGAGGTGTAAATGATCATTTAGGCACATCCAATTATGTTTTTCACATGGGTTCAGGAGCCATATCATGGGCTTCTAAGAATCATTCTATTGTAGCGTTGTCTACAACAGAGGCTGAATATGTGGCAGCTACAGTAGAAACATGTCAAGAAAATTTGGATGACAAGGATGTTAACGAGCTTAGGCCAAGAGCAAACAAAATGAACAATGATTTTTTGTGACAATAGCTTAGCTATTGCATTATCTAAGAATCCATGTTTCATAAAAGAATGAAACACATTGATACAAGGTTTCATTACATCAGGGAATTGGTAAACAATGGAGAAATTGTTTTACAACATTGCAAGACTCAGGAGCAGGTAGCAGACATTTTGACAAAGCCATTGGACCAGAAAAGCTTTGAATTTTTGAGGAAATGTCTGGGTATGACTGATAACCCAGCAGTTAAAATTAAAGGGGAGTGTTGAAAATGTAATTTGCAACTACTGGGTCATTATTCCGAAAAACAACCCAGACTCCATCGAACCACTTTTGCGGAAGGAGTGGTAATCTTTCAATGGCCCCCGATGCAATAAAAATCTTCCACGTGTCCATTGTACTCTCTGCAAAACCACTTTTCATCGGGACATAATGTTCAGCAAATAAAAGGGGTCGGATATTGTTCTGAACTGTTCGATTGAGAGGAGGATGGATGTACGTTCGATTAATCCAAAGTTGCATACAGGACCTACACATGAACATTACGTAAAAAATTTGGTTTGACCGTCTGTTTTATCAGTAAGGAATTTAATGAATATTTACCATGAACATTGCGTAAAAATTTTGGTTTGACTGTCTGTTTTATCAGTAAGGAATTTAATGAATATTTACTATGGTCGTCAATATAGGTAAATGGATTTAGTTTATTATGTACGGGAAGTATGGGATGAGTAAAAGAAAGATATGGGCATATATATGCAATGAAGTATGTAAATGAAATGTAATGTTTAGTTTTCTTTTGTTGACTTCGTATTGTAATGAGAAACGCACAGCGAAATGAAACAAGAATAGAGCATGTAATCCTTTTTGTGCTGGAGGTTTTGTAATACGCAGAGGAAGGTATGATGAATTTTTTTTTTTACTTTATGTAAGAATTTTTTTTATTTTACAGTAGGAAATGTAAATGAAAAATTTACACACAACAGTGTAAATCTTTTTCAAAAGGAGACAGAGTAGTTTTGTTTTTTGTGGAAGTTCTTAGTGAATCCTTCTGAGAGAGAGGAAGAAAAATGTAACAAACAGTTTATTAATGAATAGAAAGTTTTATATGTGTTGTTGAAACTCTATTCTC